>CAXITT010000534.1:242619-266889 GCA_964033795.1 Lymnaea stagnalis | reverse complement strand
GGGGGGGGGGGGGTGGGGGGATACCAATTAAGTACGTCGTGGCCTACAAATGAAAAGATATGGTATCACCACTAAAATTATAATTGTGTGCAAAAATTCTAAAAAATAGGTTCAGTAGAGTGATGTCAAGAATCGATCATAAGATTAATCGAAAACATGGAGGCTAACAAACAGGCATACAAAAAGGCATACAAACAGATATGAAAGCAACCCAAATAAAACCATGTCATTGCTCTGCTTGTTCTGTCGACCTATTTTTCACTAAAGTCACCCCAAGTGACCTGACCTGAGTGAATAAATCAATGATTAGATGTCTCGGGTTGATAGAGTCCTGAGGTGCGTGCTGTCGTCAACGTTTATTGGATGTCTCTTCAAAGTTTATTGTAAAGCTGTTGCCAAAATAATTATAATGTTAAATGTAAGTGATCACCATAATGTGAGCATATACACTTGAAGAGTTTAGCAGATTGCTTGAATGTATCTGTCTGTGTCTGAGAGATCTGTCTGTGATCCAAAAGAAACTTACACAAATTGACCATTTACTTAAACATAAAAGCGATTTTTAGATGTTTCAAATTTTGATGTCACGACTAGTCACAGGTATTTTTGATGTTCATTTCTTGTTTTCTTTTTAAATTAAAAACTAAACTTTTGACTACGATTTTTCCTCATCTATTTTGTTGAACTGCTTTTAAAAGAAATAATACTATGTCCAATTCCTTGAGTCAAAGTTACTTAATATGGTGTGTACGTCACACTTTGGTAAAATTCTATGAATTTACTGCAAGAATTCAAGAATACATCATAGCTTACCAAAGCAAAAAAACAAAATACTTATTCTAACGAGCTACACAAATACTAGCAAATTTAATAGTAACACAGAACAACAACAAAAGCAGTGGTATTACAAATAACTAAAAAAGTATCAGCGTTATTCGTAGCACGGGTTCTTATAAAATAAAATACAGGTCTTGGTAAAAAAAAAAAAAAACTTTCATATCAATTGTCTTTATTTAAAATTGTAAAAAGTCCATTGACTAACGGCAGGCTTAAAGCATCGAATGACGAGCCATGCAAAGACACACTATTTAAGGCATCTAATGACATGCAAAGAAAAAACACACTATTTAAGGCATCAAATGACTAGCAATGAAAACCGTACTATTTAAGGCATCGAATGACTAGCAGTGCAAAACCTCCCCAGTTAGTTATTAAACCCTCTTGTACAAGATTGAATTATGTACACAAAAATGTTGATGTAAACTAGATTTACAGTTCAACAACAAGTTAAACTTATATTTAAAGAGTCGACTCTTTGAAATTGTGGCGTGCTGCTTATTCCGGGGACCTCTTACTCTAATTGTTTTAAATGTACCTAAGTTGTTCGCCCCGTCTCTGTCATTTGAGGACCGCCTTAGTCAACCAACAATAAAACGATCTCACCCAGGAATGTATGTGGATGTGCTTCCTAAAGCTGAGAGAATTATCTACCTGGTTGTTGAGGTGACCTGCATCGCTTACGGTATTATCTCCCTGTATCTGGAGGGCCAAGGTTAGTAGTCGTAGGTTCGATACATTTTCAAATGAACGGTTTCCTTGAAGCTTAGGCAATCGGTGCGGGATTAGAGCTGTGGTTACAAGAAGCAGCTGGGGTATTGATCAAATTCACCAGTAACAAACTCATGTGATGCCTTCGAGTATTTGATCCACAATTTTGACAAACCAATACTTTAAGCATTTTCCAAATATCAATCTCCTTCCAGAATACAGAGACATTCTGAGCAACGACAGCGTCCAGTCTGGTTGGACCTGGTTGGGGGGTGACCTGGTGAGTTGTTGCGCAACAAAAAATCGCTATTTGTTGACCATTAAAAAAATTAACTTATCATTGGCTAGAATAGATTTTTTAAACAAATAACATTGATGAACTTCTCTGAGGTCACTTTCAAGCAATCTTGACCATATCATTAAAAAATAATAACTTTTTTTACATTTGCGATCACATAATGATTTTTTTTAAGTGGGTCGGTGCTGAATAAAAGATTTTGTTAGAAATCTATACAGCTACAACAATTGTGTCCGGGGTCTGTCTCAGATACATATCACAGTTAACACAACGGTTTACGTGGTCTTTCTCCGATACATCCAACGATTATTCTTCACTTATATAAATAGACTTCAGATTAGGTAGATATAGCATATCTGGAGGCAAATTTAACACCATATTCTTAACAACACATTATCATTAACAAATAACTGTTGGCCAAAAACAAACATATTTTGTTCAACACAACAGCATTAACCATTGGTTGCTTGCCCCGAGCCTCTCAAGGTGCTGCAGTGTCTTCAGTTGTCTCGGGGGACACTTTAATAACGGGGACACAAACCTGTTAACATCTACTCCTCCACATTCGGCTCAATCTTTCATTTGCAGGAAGTAAATGACAAAGAATGGTTCGTTTGGCGAAACTCTCTCCCGCGGTTCTTCCTGTTCATCATCGGCCACGTCTGTCTGTCACAGGCTTGTTCTTTCTTAGGGACACACGTCAAGGTTCATTGATTAAACGCTTGTTAAAAACATGTTTTTAAAAATAGTTTGTTTTTTTAAACCCATCATACACTTTACAAAGCTGATATCAAATGTTATAAAATATATTCCATTACGATTTCAAATATTGTTAATCTCTCAAATAGTAGCTTAATATAAAGATATTTGTTTAAAAAATTTTAAATCATAATTTCTTAATATATGGTTATATTTATAAATTGATTATTTTGAAACGTAGAAAGTGACGAATTGTTTTTTTTCCCCCAATATTCTGTTTTTATAACGTGTTGTGGCACATGAAACGAAAGCTTTAATTTCATCTTTTGACCAGATGCGTGTATTGGTCCTCGCTCTGTTCGACCTGGGTACCATAGTCGTGTCTTTAGGAATCTGTCCTGTTCTGATAATGTCGACCGAAATCCTGATGATATACTTGGCCTCTTGCACCAATTCCATACCCTTTGTTTGGACCGTGGCGATGATCATCATTTTTTTCCAAGCGAATTATTATTTAATGGAACTGATGGTATCTAGCACAGATTTCAGTAATAATCTCAAAGTCTTATTTAACGCCACTGATGGTATCTAGCACAGATTCCAGTAATAATCTCAAAGTCTTATTTAACGGCACTGATGGTATCTGGCACAGATTTCAGTAATAATCTCAAAGTCTTATTTAACGGCACTGATGGTATCTAACACACATTTAAATTTTAAACTCAAAGTCTTATTTACTAGAACTGATGGTATCTAATGCACATTTTTGTATTAAAATAAAAATCTTCATTAATTGAACTGATGTTATCTAAAGCTTATTTCAGTATTAAAATCAATGTGTTAATTAAAGAGCACAAAAATGTGTCTTTGTGTATTTGCATAAGTCAGAAGCTGATATGTTTCGCAGATCGGGGGTTCAAACCTTGGGTACTTATCTCCTGTGGATGCATTTTAAAAGACGTAATGTATTGTAAAATGTTGCATTGAATTTAATGTTCAAATTTAACACTTTCAACAGCATCAAATGATAAACATAAGAAACTACAGTGAAATTATCTTCCCATTCTTTGGGGCATCTGGCTTTTTCTACCTTCATCTTGTTAGTTTTGCCATCGACAAAATTAAATGGAAGCAGTTCAAGTGTGACGAGGGGACATCCACTGCTGATCCTGACGGCGTCAAACAATGTGTGAAAGGCAATTGCAAGTCCATGACACCGGAAATGACGAAACAGCGCCTCGGCTCGTTTCCCGAAACCCCCAAATTTGATGACGTCACATCGCCTAGTTTCATGGATTTTGTATTCTACGCGTTCTACCTACCGACGTTTGCTAACGGCCCTGTTTATACATTCAGGCAATTCTATGAAGAAACGCAAAAATGTTTCAATGCCCAATCGTGCTCGGTTAGCTTGAAAGACGTCTTTAGAAACTTAATTCGCCTGATGCTCTGGAAACTTCTCCTCGACCTGGTGCTAAGAAATCTTCACTTGGGAATTTTGAAAGAGGCCAGCATCATCAACATTTTGTCCTTTCCATCCGTCTGCACCCTGGTCTACGTGCAGGGCCAGCTGTTTATGGTCAAGTACCTGTGTATGTACGGTGTCTGCGGGCAGCTGTCTCGACTGGATGGGGTCACCCCCCACCCCTCGCCGCGCTGCGTCTCGTACATCTATAAATTCACGGACTTTTGGAAGTACTTTGACGTCGGGATGTACCAGTTCATCAAACTGTACATCTACCTCCCGTGCCTCAGGGGCAGGTCGGACTTGTGGTCGAAACTCTCCTCTGCGGCTGTGGCGTTTTTGTTTGTGTACTTCTGGCATAACGCGTTTTTGGAAATCTTTCTGTGGGTCTTGGGCAGCTACCTGAGCACAGTTGTGGAAGCGGTTGCCAAGGAGATGGAAAGGTCTGCTGTAGCCGTTCGAATGGTAGGTGGTTGAGGGGGGCGGGGGTCAAAAGTTAAGAGCTGCGGGACAGTTTTGGCTTGAAGTACGTAGCGCATACTCGAATCTAAATAGCAAATCGTATCGTCTTTTTCAATGAAAGATAAATTCTCAGGCTAGACAAATCTTAATGCCTCAATGGTTTCTAATCTAAACTAGTTGTAATACATCAGAATCTCAAGCTATTAAAGGAAACTGGACAAAAATCTACCTGTGTAATGGTGTGTGATTTTTTTAATCCTTACACATACATTGATACCAGTTGTTTTGTTTGTTTCAATCAAGAAACATTTCCAAGTTATTAATCTCCATTGTAAATTGAGGCAAATTGTTTCCATGATGTATGTGTCGTCTTAAAACATACTTGGCCGATCGTTTTAATCTTTTGATTTCAGGCATTCAATGAAATACGAAGAAGAGCAATTTTTCATTTTCTACTGCTATTGTAAATGAACTCTTATCCAAAGTGCACCTTTACGACATCCTCAGAAATCCAAGATGAGCGAAGCCATGCAGCTGAGACTCAGAGTTATCCTCATTCTGCCCATGTACTTCTTTTCAGTTTGCCAGATTTCGTTTTTCTTTTTTGACTTTGATGCCGGTTTGGCGTTTTCCAGGAGAATATTTGTAACAGGTGAATTGTTTAATGTTACTATTAATTTTTATTTTTAATTTTTTCGTATGGTAAAAAGCTTTGATTTTCATAAAAGATGAGAAGATAAAGGAAGAATGAACGGGTGTGCATCTATCTGAGTGGCTACTCGGATGCTACAAACAAATTACATTGTATTTCATGATATCATCAACATCTGGTGCTGTCGTACGGTATTGTTGTTACGGCGACTCCTGGCGTGCTGTTTACTTGGCTCAAAGGCAATTTCTTGGGCGTGACATAAAAATTACATTGAATGTATGAATGCAGATTATTAACGTTATAAATTAAAGTTGCGTCACTAGGAGGTACAAGTGGGGATAAGGCATCACAGGGTGAGCCCCTCATAGGATTGTGACAGCAAAATGGAAAGAAGAAAAAATGCAAATTTGACAGATTTCGCTGGAGTCGGTTCCCTATCAGTCATTAGATAAAGACAAGAGCATGCTGTCATCCGAACAGTGTGTCGCCAGAGCCAGTTGCCACCAGAGCCAGTTGCCACCAGAGTCAGTTGCCACCAGAGCGGGTTGTCTCCAGAGCCAGTTGCCACCAGAGCCAGTTGCCACCAGAGCCAGTTGCCACCAGAGCCAGTTGCCACCAGAGCCAGTTGCCACCAGAGCGGGTTGTCTCCAGAGCCAGTTGCCACCAGAGCCAGTTGCCACCAGAGCCAGTTGCCACCAGAGCCAGTTGCCACCAGAGCCAGTTGCCACCAGAGCCAGTTGCCACCAGTATTGGTCTGAAAGGCGGGGCTGAAATGTTGTCACATGAGTTCTCCGCTTAATGAAATAAAAAGTAGTTCTATTTTTTTTTTTAAATACTGCATTTTAACTAAGAATTGTTGTAAAAACGAACGCATTAACCATCACAAAAATATTATTTTCAGCAACATGGGGTCAGCTTCTAGCAGTGACGCTGGTTGTACTGGCGGGGCTGCATAACGCCGTCTTCATCTCAAGAATACGACAGTGCTCAGAATCAAAACGCCATTAATTACACAAGGAAAAAAATCGAGTGATTTCGTGCACAAGTTTGAAGACGGTCAACTTTGAATTGATGATAATAAATAATGCATGGACCTTCAATACCATTATTGAGAAGAAAAATATTCCTGACAATTTTATTAGCCTTTTGTTTTATATCAGTGGTTCTTAACCTGGGTTCAGTCGAGCTCCAAGGGGTTCGGTGAGTCAGTCTCAGGGGTTCGGCGGAGGTCCAAAAAAAAAAAAAAAATCAGAAAAAAATTCAAATTTTATTTTTCCCATTAAGAAGGGTTCGGTGAATGTGCATATGAAACTGTGGGGTTAGGTACCTCCAAAAAGGTTAAGAACCACTGTTTATATATATATGTATTTATATATATATANTATATATATATATATATATATATATATATATATATATATATATATATATATATATATATATATATTGGTGTTTTCATGTCTATAAAAATTTACATGTATCGGCATCAGATTTTTATTGCTACCATTCTCGCTTCGTTGAAAATAAATATGCAGCGTTCCTTCGTTACCTTTATAAGCTGTTTCAGATGAATCAAAAACTATGAATTAATTATACAGTATTTCAAAACCCAAAATGTGCATTTTAGTTTCATCTACATGGGAAGAGATAATAATAATAATAATAATACAATTTATTTCAAAGACACTCTTCATCCCCAAAGGCTCGAAGCGCCATCCCCGAAGGCTCGAAGCGCCATCCCCGAAGGCTCGAAGCGCCATCCCCGAAGGCTCGAAGCGCCATCCCCGAAGGCTCGAAGCGCCATCCCCAAAGGCTCGAAGTGCCATCCCCAAAGGCTCGAAGCGCCATCCCCGAAGGCTCGAAGCGCCATCCCCAAAGAAAAAAAAAATTAAAAAATTATATAATTTACCACATTTAAAAGAAACGCAACACTACAAAAACTAATAACAAGCATAACAAGCCTAAGTCTTTCAGCCTATTTCAACAGGCGAAGAGAGTGTGGTTTAAATACCAGTTCATGCCTTTATAAGCGAGACACACCTTTTCAATGGGCTCAGATTAAAACTGCAGTGGTCCCCGTGAAGCTGATTAAAACTGTAAGAATGAAGCTCTTTCATTAAACTCTCTCATTTAAAGCGTGAAGGCGTTTTTCCAGTACCTTGCGTACACACACTCAATGACATTCTCGGTCAAAGGCAGTAGATTGACCACTTAAATAAACATGGACGAACTAGAACAATTGGGATGGGGGACTTTTATACATGGCCGAAGGAATTAATAATGGCAGAAAAGAATTTAAGTTGTGTCAACTTTTCTCAGGTTTGGGTCAATTTATAAACAAAGTAAAATGGCATAGGTCCTTGTGAAGCTTTTATATCCAGACAAATATGAAACCACAGACACAAAGTAAAATGGCATAGGTCCTTGTGAAGCTTTTATATCCAGACAAATATGAAACCACAGACACAAAGTAAAATGGCATAGGTCCTTGTGAAGCTTTTATATCCAGACAAATATGAAACCACAGACACAAAGTAAAATGGCATAGGTCCTTGTGAAACTTTTATATCCAGACAAATATGAAACCACAGACACAAAGTAAAATGGCATAGGTCCTTGTGAAACTTTTATATCCAGACAAATATGAAACCACAGACACAAAGTAAAATGGCATAGGTCCTTGTGAAACTTTTATATCCAGACAAATATGAAACCACAGACACAAAGTAAAATGGCATAGGTCCTTGTGAAGCTTTTATATCCAGACAAATATGAAACCACAGACACAAAGTAAAATGGCATAGGTCCTTGTGAAGCTTTTATATCCAGACAAATATGAAACCACAGACACAAAGTAAAATGGCATAGGTCCTTGTGAAGCTTTTATATCCAGACAAATATGAAACCACAGACACAAAGTAAAATGGCATAGGTCCTTGTGAAACTTTTATATCCAGACAAATATGAAACCACAGACACAAAGTAAAATGGCATAGGTCCTTGTGAAGCTTTTATATCCAGACAAATATGAAACCACAGACACAAAGTAAAATGGCATAGGTCCTTGTGAAGCTTTTATATCCAGACAAATATGAAACCACGGACACAAAGTAAAATGGCATAGGTCCTTGTGAAGCTTTTATATCCAGACAAATATGAAACCACAGACACAAAGTAAAATGGCATAGGTCCTTGTGAAGCTTTTATATCCAGACAAATATGAAACCACAGACACAAAGTAAAATGGCATAGGTCCTTGTGAAGCTTTTATATCCAGACAAATATGAAACCACAGACACAAAGTAAAATGGCATAGGTCCTTGTGAAGCTTTTATATCCAGACAAATATGAAACCACAGACACAAAGTAAAATGGCATAGGTCCTTGTGAAGCTTTTATATCCAGACAAATATGAAACCACAGACACAAAGTAAAATGGCATAGGTCCTTGTGAAGCTTTTATATCCAGACAAATATGAAACCACAGACACAAAGTAAAATGGCATAGGTCCTTGTGAAGCTTTTATATCCAGACAAATATGAAACCACAGACACAAAGTAAAATGGCATAGGTCCTTGTGAAGCTTTTATATCCAGACAAATATGAAACCACAGACACAAAGTAAAATGGCATAGGTCCTTGTGAAGCTTTTATATCCAGACAAATATGAAACCACAGACACAAAGTAAAATGGCATAGGTCCTTGTGAAGCTTTTATATCCAGACAAATATGAAACCACAGACACAAAGTAAAATGGCATAGGTCCTTGTGAAACTTTTATATCCAGACAAATATGAAACCACAGACACAATTTAAAGCACTGTCATAGAGGAATTCGGCGACAATGTTATCTCTGGAAAATACAGACAGTTTACATTTTGTGCTACGAGAAAAGTTGAGGAAACAAAATGTATGACATAAAAATGCACCATCATCATCCCATCAATTCCCTAATTAACTAGTGGCATTGTTTTGCCCAGTCTAATTTATGGCTGTTTATGAAATTAAAAATAATCCTTTAAGGCAGATATTAATTTATCTGTATCCGGAAATTTGTTTTAAAGAAATTTCGTCGACGGAAAATTGATCAAATCATTATTTTGTTTTACTATATAGTAAAGTGCGTTCAAAAAAAATTTGACGAAAATTTGAACATGTGAACTGAAAAAAAAAAGATTCGACCAAATTTCCGTTCGACCAAATTTCCGTTCGATCCAATGTCCGTCGAATAATTTTCTGTCGACGAAATTTCTTTCAAACAAATTTCCGGTAGCCTATTTCAAAATCTTTTGAGACCTACACCGAAGGTGCACACTTTACATTGTAAAGTCTTCCGAGGCCCACATATTGGGTTGCACACACATGTTTAGCATGCATTACGATCTTATCTGCCAGCAGCTTTCATGTCGGCAATGGATGGTGCAGGTAGTTCGTTTTTCAAGTAACATTTGTGCTAGTTAACAACACACACTCACAAATTTAAACACGTAAAAAACGAAAGAAAATCGTATAACTAGGACCACCACTTTTATTACATTTGTATCTTTTTAAATTTAGACGTGACGTACAGAGAATGATGTAAAATGATTATTTACGATTGAAACACGGGATTATCTGAGGTATTAGTAGATCAGTTTAAGCTGCTATATAGGATACAAAATACCTTAATTATTAAATTGATTAATATAATATTTATTTGTAAAAAAAAAAAAAAATCAACAAAAAACTTTTGATAAGAAACGTACGCCTAAATTTAAAATCAAATCTCAGAGTAGGCGTAGACATCCCTTCCCCTAACTCTTCCCATTCACAGGTCGCTTGGAGCTTAAGAAATTTGAGACCAAAGACATGCCAAAGTTGTACACCTGGCTGACAGATCACTTACCTGAAACCTGGAAGGTGAGGTCTTACAGGAGCCGATGTCAATAAACCATGACAGCTTAGAGATAAAACTTGGATTATTGGGTTTGATTCGTTATGCAATATTGCTCAAGAAAATTTTTTTGACTTTTTAAAACAGGTTTCAGAGTTTAGCCAATCTACGGGATAAGAGAACTTAAAAGTCAATATATGATAGAAGTGATTAACTACAAAAAAAGACATTGAGCGAAAATTCTGTAGACATTAAAAGGCATTTAGACAAGAAAGACATTATGGGAAAATACTATAAAACATAGTTTCCTAAAAGAACTAAAATACGTTAAACAAGAAAGGAGATTAAAAAAATAAACGATTTTTGCAGCCATGAAGGAAAATCACTAAATAATTTATTTTTTTTAATCGTAAGATATTAAACATTAGACACAAAGTAGGAGATGAAGATGATAGGGAAGGTGATAATGAAATGCAAAGATAAAATGTTAGAAGATTTTCTTCTGAGACAAAAGTATCCAGCTCCATCTTTGAAGTGTCCATTATTAACTAGCGTCACTTGGTCCTCTGGCCCGATGCTTTGGGATAATAACTTGATTAAGGTGCACTTCGGTCGGGTCACTGCTCATGTGTTAAGATCAGGCCTCCACAACTCAAAATGTAAGGTGGGCCGTAATACTTTATGAAAAACTTGTACGGGCAAAAGAAAATAGGACAGGACTTTTGAGGGCCAAAAGGAAATTGGACCAGGGGGGTGGGGGGCATCTATTAAGAAAATAATAAGAATAAAAATATATATTACGCCAGCAAAGGTCAAACACCACTACGCACGCTATATATAGATACGCCAGAGTGTGGTTCAATAATGAGTTCACTAGCGCGCAAAATATAATTCCCGATAACTATGCTAGATGATGTATATATATAATTTTTTTGTTTTTTAATAACGCAATTACGTTTGGGGCGTAATATTTTCTTTTCGTTTCGGAAATGAAATCGTCTCAATTTAAGTATTGTGTAAAAAAATATTCGGTTAAAAGTGGTTGGGACATGAGAATATTAATATAGATCATGGGCGTGAAATAAAAAGTGTTCAGTAACGTATTATGGGGGAAGGGGTGTTGCAAATCTTGGGATTCTTAAATGTGCGTTATTTGAGTTCATGTTTTGTCAAGTAACTTTACTAGATGGGAAGTTCACGCACTGCCGTCGCCAATGTTTGGCGGGCTATATATCAAGTAAAGAATATTTCGTTACTTCGCATGCCGAAAAATGGGTGGTGGCGGGCAGTATGTTGTGCAGGCCTGGTTTAGATGCATCTAAAGCTAGTAAGGCCTTGTATTTATGAGGGAATTTATCTATTGAAATTGAATTGAATCTGGGTTTTTTTCTTTCTCTCTAACTCGTAAGCTGTGGTCATCAGTAAGAGAGGCAATGTCCGGTACATGGCCAGGGATGACGTTCTACGTTCTTGGCTGGCCGGACAACATCGTGGCTGTGGGAGAGGGACCACTAGATGACACGTGTCCGGTGGGTTGTAGTGTCATGTGTGTCCGTCATGCAAAGAAATCTGAAACGTCGATACTGATCTACACGCGCCAGAGTGTATCCGAACAATGCTCGTGTTCGAATACGTCTAGTCGATACATGGGAATCGATGTTTCTATGATAGGACAGATTGTTGATATTATTATAATATTGCTTAAGATCGTATCCATTTAACTTCTTGTTTAGCTTAAACGTTAGAAGGCTCAATTATTTCAAACTAAATTTTACGCTCTTCATGTCTAAACCAATTTCAGGCATATCATTATTACACAGCACCAAGAACTGTCTGTGCATTTGGTCTCAGTCCGCTCCATGTCAAGACGTTGCTCAACTGGCCTGGGTATATGGACTGGACTGAGAGCTTCATTGTCTTGGGTGAGTTTGGATTTTAAAAAAATTAAATCTGTGTGATACCTGTTTATTTTATTCTATTTCCATCCAATCGTGTAATGACGGATCCCAAGCTATTGGCCCACGGCCTGAATGAGACCCTTCAACCTTAATCAAATGACCCTCTAAGTAAATTGTGTTGGGAAATGTGTAATATAAAAATATTCTTGATGATGACTCATTTAAGTGTGTTGCAGTCATCGTGCTATCTAAATTGTTTGTCACACTGACCCGTGTGTGGTTTAAAGTTCCTTAACCCCATGCAAGGGATTGGGCAGTTATTGATAACAGCCCATTTAAGTCTTGGCACTTATTTGCAGTCGTAGTGTTCACTTCACACGATCACGTTCTCGTCAAATTTTCGTCATGTTTCTTTTTGAGGGTCTATGTCGTAACACAAAATAGTTCTTTCAAACATTATTTTGACGAAAATTTGCTCGTGTGAACTGAGCATAAGTAATTGAATACCTGTCTATCGGGATCATTTAGTAATTTTATAAAAATCCAATTATAAGTCTTAAAGTGAATACTGTCATTAAAGAAGCAAGGTTTCATTATTCATGACTGCTAGATTTTGCACTTAAAAAGACTGTAAATTTCATTACTTTACATTGTTACAGTTTCATTTTTTTTTTCAATTTTCATCAGAATGCTATCCATGAGTTGCAAATGAATATGTGCAATGTAATCAAAACATTTTTTTCCATTTACTGCTCAGAGCAGCTCTCCTACATTTGTTTATATAATTAATAAATCTTCTGTTACTCACACAATACCAGCAATTTGGAAAACTTCAGAAATCAGTCCAAATCCAAAGAAAACTAAGGTAACGTGCAACAACGACTTACGACCTGTTGCACTTACCTCTATTGTCATGAAATGTTTTTAGGAAAATAATTATGAAATAAATTTTGAATGAAGTACAGCAAAAACTTGACCCCCACCAATTTGCTTACAAATCTGCCAGAAGTACGGACGTTCAATCTTAGTATTGTTGAAGAGACTTTACCATCACCTAGAGAGTCCTAAAAAATATGCCAGAGTGCTTTTCTTAGACTTCTCATCAGCATTTAACACTATCCAACCACAACTTATGATAAAGAAATTTTCCTCGTTAAGTGTCAATTTAAATATACAGGCTTGGATTCTTAACTTTTTAACAAATCGACCACAATATGTCAAAGTAAATAGCCAATTATCTCTAACAAGAGAAATAAGAACAGGGGCACTACAAGGCTGCGTTCTCTCTCCCGTACTGTATACCATATATACCAATGATATTCAAAGCTCAAGCGACACCGTTGCAATCTTAAAATTTGCTTATGATACCACCATTGTTGGCTCAATATCTGAAGGAGTAGGCCTATACCACAACTTAGTTACAAGCTTTATCAATTGTTGCGATGAAAATTTTCTCTAGCTGAATGTCTCAAAAACAAAGGAAATGGTTGTTGATTTCAGGAGGTGGAAACACCTGATTACAGATCTCAACATAAAAATCAAAGTGTAGAGAAAGTGGAGGCATACAAGTACTTAGGTGTCACCATTAATAATAAGCTAACATGGCATGAGCACGGCCAAATGCTGTATAAGAAATTCAACCAAAGACTGTTCTACCTCAAAAAACTGTAGAATTTCGGCGTAAATAAGCAAATCATTAACTTATTCTACAGGAAAACAATTGAAAGCCTACTTAATTTCAGTATTACCTGCTGGTGTGGGAATTCAACGTCTGATATTAAACACCGCATAAACCAACTAATCAAGATAGCTAGGAACCTAACACAAACTAAACATCCTTCACTTGAAGAACTATTTGAGGAAAGATGTTTTTGTAAAACTACACACATTTTGGATGATACATCCCGCCCTCTTCATCACAGATACTTAGGATCGGGCCGTTCGGGACGAACTCTTTCCATCAGGGCGAGGACTGAAAGATATACGAAAAAAATATTTTGTTTCTGCAATCTGTACGAATTTACCGGCGTGCTCCCTCTGAAGTCACACATTTTCATGAGAACTAATGAGTCCCCGATTTGGCTAAGAGAACTCACTTAATGGCTGTTTGAGATAATTTATTATAAATGTCTTGTCTTCAAATTGTTTTATTTATGTGCTGAAAATGTATAATGCAATCAAAAAACATCTCCGTTTCTTTGGATCAATAAGAGAATCTTATCTTATCTTTTCTTATCAAATAAAATAATCTTATCTTATAATTTTTTTTTATCATTTTATCTTATCTTATGAGGATCTATGTCTTATCGTTCGGAATTCTATTTGCCGATAATGGCGTCTATTGTGTGGCGTCCTTTATCTGAGGACAACAAACGGAATCGGTCTTGAAAGACAAAATTTTCCTTTCCAGGTCTGTTGTTTAGATATTTAAAAATGATCTCCATAATTCAAAAGTTTAATAAAATTATAAAATCAGACACATTAATTTGTTGAACATTTCATTCTCTGTTCCCTTAAACATAAGTTGCTCCGACAATGGTGAGCAAGGTGGTTTTGGAGAATTGGAAGGGTCCCAGCTCAGCTCCTGTCAGAGGTCCGTGCTCGTTGATGGTGGCCTACCCTGGTGATGTTGAACTCGTGTGAGTGTCACCTGATCTAAGGCTGTTGCCATCTTTAGATTTGCAGAAAGGTCTTAAAGGGTAGAAATAGCTGAGAAGTTAAACATGGATTTAGAAGGTAGCAATAGTTTAGAAATTCACAATGGATTTTGGAAGGTAGCAATAGTTTAGAAGTTAACAATGGATTTGGAAGGTAGCAATATATTAGATGTTAACAATAGATAAGAATGTAGCAGTGGTTTATAAGTTAATAATAGAATAGCTGTCAATGATAAGTTACAAGTAGGCATTAAAAAAATGAAATCAATAACTAACGCGTCTTTCGCCAAAATACAAACACAGCCCAGTGCCAGATGGTCTCACATTAGAACCGCTAGACCCCGACTCGCACACAGATTTAGTGGATGCTTCCTGGAAATACAGAAGAGATTTCTCTGGTGAATACGTGAGGGCGCTCATCAAGAGGTTTCCGTCTGTTGGTCTGTTTGATAGGTGAGTGACCTTGACCTGTTTCAAAATGTCTTTGGTATAAAGTTTCAAAGAGTGGTGAGTTACAAGTAGGTTTATTGTGAAAAGCTAACATCGCCGTTCTAGACTAGTTTGGCTGTCCCAAACGTGACTGCGTCTCTGATCTAACCTGTCGTAGCAGATGTTTGATGGAATTATCTTTCTGGTGCTTCTAATTTTCAGTCTTGACTAGACGCAATAATTCATCAACTAGATGGAGAAAAACAAGTGTTCTAATAAATTTGTGTCTATTATCTCAAGCCTTCAAACCCCTAGTGCATGATTTCCTCATCAACACCAGTAACAGAAACATTGCAAATCCCATCTACATGCATAAGGAGCCAAAATGATCAATACATTGATCGTGGGCCCTTAAGATATAGATGAAGAAGAAGAAATGGTGTGTTGTTGTTTTTTTCCTTAAGCGTTTTTTTTCCCCGGGTGCCTTTAAGTTGAAGAGGTTTGGGGAGGGGGGCATGTTAGGGCTTTTGTTTGTACATTGTCGAAACTCTTCAGTAGATAGACCGTCAAAATGGAGTGAACACCAATGACGACATGACCTCTTAATAAAGTCATCAAAGCCATCAGATATTTGCTTTTTTTTTGTATAGAGAAGAAAGTTGTGTATTATTTTTTTTTTGTTGTTCTTGTTGTTTTGTTGTTTTTTTTAACTTCTGATGATTTCAGCATCTTCAGCATCTTCAGCATCTTCAGCATCTTCAGCATCTTCAGCATCAGCAATTTACAAACAAATTTCGAATATCCTTTTTGTGTTGATATAATTTTCAGGGATGGTAACTTACTTGCTTTTGAACTCGGCACCGAGTATGGAACGCTGGGATTTCTCTACGTCACACCGGAAGCTAGAGGTCAAGGTTTGTCGAAAGTCATCACCAGCCACTTGGCTCACAAGATGTTCTCTGAAAATTTACCGGCAGCCGTGACGGTGGAAAATGATAATAAATTGTCCTTGAAGTTGCACGAAAGTTTAGGGTTCAAGGTAAAATGCCAGCTGGACATGCTGTACCACGTTCCCACATAAAATTAAATTTTAAAAAATCTTTAAGTAAATTTTTTTCATATCTGTTTTTTTTACAAATTTGTTCAAAATGACGAATGTAAACATTGCCGCTACCTACCTAAAAACTAAATGGCTGCTACTGCGTACAAAACGTAAGCAAAACGTACTCAAACCTGACATTGAATGCTCTCATTTATACTATGCAGCAATTCTTTTACTGTTTACAATTCACTGATGTCACAAAAATTAAATGGATGATTAAAAGTATCATACATTTTTTTTGCATTGTTGTTACGTTGTATGTTGGTGGTGTTGGAAAGGGATGTGGCAAATATGGGTGAGATTGCTGGAAGTAAAGGCAATGGTTGGAATTTTGTAAAGTCTAGCCCAGGGCCGCATGACCCAGCGGAACGTATAGAATAGCATCAGCTTTTTTTTTTTCATTTTTTTTTCCAACTCAACTGGAGATCAGGAAGTGGGTCGAAATTGAGATGCAAGATTTGAACATACACACAAGCTAATAAACTGACCAAGTAAAAGTAAATCAACATCATTGTACTTCAAAGGTCTCCCAAGCTTTTTGTGTGAGTGTGCGTGTGTGCTTTTTGTTGCTGTTGTTTTTAAAAGTCCTATTACTGTAACAACCCTAAAAGTTTTGAAGGACATTTATTTAAATCAGCGGTCCATTTTTGGAAAAGCGTGTTTTTAAGGGGTATTGTTTATTTTTAATGTGTTTATTTTGATCTTTTTGGTCAAAGTGTACAAAGTCTCAGCTCGGTTGGATACCGGGAAGGGAGTCCAATGAAGAAGAACGTTTAAATTTAGTGTGAATAATTGTTAAATATACTATCCCGTAAGTGGCGCTGGAGGTCGGCTTATGGTTCCGTTCGGACGGAGAGCCAAAAACAATTTTGAGAACCACTGTGTTATACTGCGTCTCCTCAAACTGTAACACAGCATCACATAGTGTCACATGTGATTTAATTATGGGAACTTAAAACGGATCAAAGGCCTACTCCTGACGTACACACTACAACTAATCACGTGTTCGCTGTCCAGCGCTTGTTGTCATTATAATGGACGGTGCAGGTCAATGACATAATACATTTAAGTTTGTACGTTTTACATTTCTGATCTACTTTAATATTTATACATATGTTCAATTAGGTAGCCGGAAAACAATAAATGGAAAAACTATACTTTAATCATCTCAGACTTTATTTCAAATCCACAACCACTGCCCACCACACTGTCCATGTTTAATCATATTCCACAGGTGAACTTTGCCCTAAAGAACGTCTAAGCAATCCTAAATTGACGAAAAGATTAGATTAAAGCAAAAATATATCCCACAATAAATCAACTGGAACTGCTGCCACTGCCCCCCCCCCCCGAAAAATCTGAAGTGCCCACCCCGAAAATCTGAAATGCTCCCCCGGGGAAAATTTCTGAAAGAAACACTGGTCCCCGCCAACTGTAAGAATCTATCACACAATCTCACGTGTAATTTATTTCTGCTACTTTCAAACAGATCTAAGGCCCACATCTGTAGTACACACTTCAATTTATCAGGTGTGTGCTATCTCGCGCTTGCTGTCATTATAATGGAGGGTGCAGGTAAATAACAAGTTACATTTACATTTCTGATCTCTTAGGTAGCCGGAAACCTATACATTGAAAAACTATACTTTAATCATCTCAGACTTTATTTCAAATCCACAACCACTGCCCCATCACCCTGTCCATACTTCATCATATTCAACAGGTGACCTTGAGCTAAAGAACGTCTTTAGCATTCTTAAATATTGACGTAAAGATTAGATTGAAAAATAAAGTTTTAATCATGTTAGATTTGATATCTCCAGCCAATGTGCCAATGCCATGAGCTGATGCCCCAACTCTTTTAAACGTCATTAAAATCCACAGGTAACTACCACCTAAAGAAAGTCGAAAAACACGACCTGCCTAAGATACACACCTGGCTGACCGATCACTTGCCAGAGACCTGGACGGTAAGCCAAATGCATTCATGACAACAAAAAGTCTTTCTTTTTTTTAAAAAAAAAGATTGGTTTTCTTGGTTATAATTCAAAAATAAAGTATTACCCAAGAAAGTCTTTAAAAATGTTTTACATCTTGCTAGCTTACAAATTAATTATTATATGAAGTCATTTATGTTTGTAACAACTATCTTTTATGGAAGAATGGAGGATTGAACAGTTTGTCATCTTAGTTTATTAAAGGCAAACAAGTTGCGTAGTTTTTATATGGGATATTATTCCTTAGTAGATGGTAGTGTACGTATATTTTATGTTAAAATGTAGCTTATTTTTGTAGTAACTGTATTCGTCTGCTTTTTGTTTTAATTAGCTGTGGTCATCAGTAAGAGAAGCAATATCCGGCAGATGGCCATGGGCCACGTTCTATGTTCTTGTTGGTTCAGCGGACAACATCGTGGCTGTGGGAGAAGGTCCACCAGAGGAGACGTGTCCAGTAGGTCATGTGACTAATAAATGATATGTCCAGTTAATATGTAGCATCACAGCTGACTTACACATAGCTACGTTTATTTCCATTAAAAAAATTTCCAATCCAACTAGTTTAGCTAAGAACATAAAAGCGCAATTAACTATTATATGATACTAGAAAAAAACCCGATGTTATCGGGATAATAATGGTAGTTATCTCAATTCATAACTTTTAAACTGTAATGATATTTACGTTTCTCACATAGCTAAGTTTTGAGACGTGTTTATCTGTTTTAAATGAGACGCGCACCCTACACCCTTTCACGCTCCTAAACTACTTTTCCTCCTCTAAACATGATCTTAAAGTACTCAGTCTAAATTATCACTAATTCGAGCACTTTTGTCACTAAAGAAGTTGAGGGATAATTACTGCGCTAGAGAAATACAACGTTTTTATCTCAAAATTTTTAAAAACATAATCTTAAATTTACAACAAAAAAAATATAAATATATTTTGCATTACAGGAATTCTATATGTATTGATATCTTCATCAAAAATTTAAGCACATTTTTGCCTTTTTAAAAAAAAGTATATATTATCAGAAACAAGAATTATTTTATCTAAGAAGACTCGCGCAACTGTACGCCTGTATCAGATTTGACTGTCTTTAAACAAAATTAAATTGTTCATCTCATAAAAATGCACACCTCTTTACTGTTTGCAAAGTAACAACAAAAATATATTTTCATTCTTAAAAAAAAGAAAATATTAACCTATCTTCATTTGTCAAACTTTAAGTTTCAAGAGTTTAAAATGATTTAGTTTTGATATCTATTGCTATAAATTTACCCAAGATTTGTGAACGCCATTGACTTTCTTAATTGATAAACATGTTATGTTTACTTGTAAAAAGAGAATATTATCAGGTTAATACTTGTAGATCCTTTGCGATAGTGTCTACCTGCTATTGCAAAACCTCATCACAATTAATAACTTTAAAAAGAAGTATCTATGTAATTTTATTTACGTTTCTAACACCATTAAGTTTTGAGAAATATTTATCTGCTACAAACAATACGCCTACCCTACACCCTTTCACGCCCCTAAACTACATCTTCACCTCTAAAGATGACCTTAAATTACCCAATTTAAATTACCACTAATTATATCACGTTTGTCACTAAAGAAGTTAATTGAGGGATGATTTCTACACTAGAGAATTACTTTAGATTTTCCCCTTTTCGTGCTCTTGAATTCCAACTTCTTTTTCCTTTAAAACAATTTTAAAAAAGCATAATAATATCATATAAATATAAGTAATATTAAAGGAATTTGGTATATTTGATATCTTCATTAAAAATGTAACATACTTTTGATTTGATTTTTAAATTATACATCATCAGAAAATCGTAAAACAAATAATACTTTTATCTCAAGAAGATTCTCGCAACTGTTTTTCACGCCTATAAGAGACTTGAGAGCCTTTTTAAAAAAAAAAAATTGTTCATCTCATTAAAAATACACAGTTACACACCTCCTTAATTTTTGCAAAATCAAAACAAAAATATATATTTTATGTTTTGAAAGTACTTATCAATCCATCTCTTTTTTTCAAAATTAATTTTTCAAGTGTTGAAAATGATTGGGTTTTGATATTCATGGGTATACTTATATAAATTTACCCACAATTTGTTAACGTCATTGATTTTGTTAATTATTAAACATATATTTATTGGTAAAAAGAGAATTTAACATCTCTTCTTTTCACAAATGTAATACCATAGGAGTTATATATATATATATATATATATATATATATATATTGTCTTCCACGTGAAAATGTACACATCCTTTTTCCTATCTCCGATTTGTATGTACCCAAGGAGTTTAATTATTAATCAAATTAATTCCTTTATTTTGAGACGTATCTTGCAATGCCTTGGTCAAAATGAACATAACAATATTTGTAAAAATAGAATGCAACATCTTTTTTTTTCACAAAAGTTATGCCATAGGAGTTAACTTTGTTGTCATCCACGTCAGAATGGACACGTCTTATTTCGTACCAACGACATGGATATACCCAAGAAAATTAATTATTTATCAAAGGCATTCCTTTATTTTGTGATGCATCTTGTGCGGACTTGGACAAAATGAACATAACCATATTTGTAAAAAAAAGAGAATGTAACATCTCTTTTTTCACAAATGTTATACCATAGGATTTAACTATATTGTCATCCACGTAAAAATGTTCACATTCTATTTCCTACCGACGATATGAATGTACCCAAGAAGGTTAATTATTTTTTAAATTCATTCCTTTATTTATTTTGAGACGTATCTTGTGCTGCCAGGGGCAAAGTGACCAACCCCTCCCACACAGAGATTTAAATAAATTTAGAAAATCTTCCACCGGATTGTAGTCCCTTCCATACCAAAACTAACATATTTTGCACTTCCTATTGTTCGTTATTTTTTGTATGAGGTATAAGTGGATTAATGAATGTTATTTAGCTATGGAGTTGCGCTGCTCTGATTGAATTAAACCGCATTTTCTTATTAGAATTATATTTAAAGGCTTGTTTTTATTACGTTATAAATTTAATTAAAGAATATTTTTGGATTCAAAAAAGGCAAAACTTCTTAAATGTAAAAATATACAAAGCAAAAATGTGTGTGTGTGTTTTTTATTAACTTAAAAAGCAATCAATTGTATTTATTCATTTTAATTATAACTAGGGAAAATAAATTATCAGTTTTGTCACGCGCAGTTATTAAATTTAAAGAAACCTAACAGTTTTGGTGAAATAGGCTATTTGCGTTATGACGTCCTTTGCATGATTATTTGGAACAAATTAATTTTTATTTTATTTCGCAATATTAACAACGCACTAAAAGACGCACTAAAAATCGACTGATTGCTTTGGTTTTCCCGATAAATGTGATTACGGTGTAATTCTTTTATCACGATTTGTTATATTTTTTGTTTTTGTTTCATAACTTTTGAACACATATAAAAATGCTTAAAATAATACCTTAGTCGATACTTTAAATGTATTTGTAATTTATAATAATAATATTTAAACTTTTACTAAAAAAAAAGTGGATTTTAAATATTTATTGCGCATTAAAATTTATTCGATTTCCGTAAAATAATAGAAAATAACTATGATTGTTTTTAGGAATCCGAACGCACTTAAATAGTATCTCCCTTTTGGCGTTATGTGACTCCAGCTCATTCTTATATAAATATAAAATGTGAATTAAAATGTTCTCAAGTGTATTAAATTATTGTGTGCATATTGTAACATACATATCTTGTAATGCTGCATTTGGCCCCAATTCGTCTGCAGCCTTTTTTATTTCTAAACTAATTTCAGGTTTATGTTTACTATACTACACCAAGAAATACGCGTGCATTTGGTATCAGTCCATTCCACGTCAAGACGCTACTCACATGGCCTGGGTTTATGGACTGGAATAAAAGCTTCATTTTCCTTGGTAAGTATCGACTTTGTATAATTATGCGCACACCACCTAAGATAATTCATTTTAAAAATTTCATTTTACATATTTATTCTCTGCTGGTACAGTTCACTGACCAAGGCTTCTTGACATGTTTGCTTTTTTTTTTTCCTTTCATTTTTACATATTTCCACCCCCTCCCTTGTTTTGTATGTCTCCTATTTCATCAATCTGATTACACGACTCCCCATATCACACTTTCGGTGTATGTAGACATTTAATTAGTAAATAATTTCCTCCCAGCACTATGCAAAATGTCCATTTCCACTACATCAGCATGGCCATGTTTACAAATTGTTTCAAAATCCTTTCCAAATAGCCTGCTTGTAAACGGGGTCACGTGGGGGGGGGGCAGCTGTGGTCCGCCCCAGGGGTTATACTTTATTTCTTTTTATCGAGGTGCAGTCATTTCGTCATTTTCGTGGAAGGGGCGACTTTGTTGGGGGGGGGGGGGGAAGGAGTTTATTTTCTCACTCTTTCCTTCCTATAAAAATAGAAGTTCCAACAATCGTCAGCGAAATCGCCCTTGAGCAAGTCAGCCTTAAGGAAGGCAGAAAGTCTCCCATTTCTAGAGACCAGTGTCTGCTGATGGTCGCCCACCCCGGGGATGTTAAGCTTTGGTGAGTCTTAGAAGAATGAGATGATTTGTCTAAAGACTACATTTTGTTTCCTATATTTTGTACGTAAAGTTGTGTGTAGATATGTTGTTAAGGGGCCATGGAACGAAGTGGATATTAATGTTACTATGCCAACAAGGCATAAGAATACATCATATATCATGATCCTGCTTTATACGAATAATATGCTGAGCGCCGAAGACTTAAAAAAAACGGCATCGATTGTACCGAATAATGCGATCAACGAGCTTTTTGAGAACATGTGAAACCAATACGTGGTAAGAGAGTGTGGGACATTGGACTGTTAATATGGTTCAGGGGCGTGCAAAAATATGCGTTTGTATACGTAAGGGGTTTAGCTTGTGAAAGATTGTTAATGATATTTTTTTAACTGTATCGGGAGGGGGTGATATTCTTTTATTTTACCATAGCAACAAAAGATACGCCCAAAAAATGGAGGAATACGTACGATAAATAAGTAAACTTCTTTAGTAAACACATATCAAGGGGAAGGAAGAGGCTGAGTACATTTGAATGTGGATGGACACAATCGTTTAACTCGTTGGAATTACAATCTTTAAAAAGAGGTTGTCCGATGATTTTTTGTTTGTTTCAATAGCAACATGTTTTATACCAATACGGAAAATTACAGTTTAAGGCCTTGACGCATTGTGGAACAATATACTTAAGTGGCTGTTGACGAAAAAAATCTATAATGGAGTTTGATCATTTAAAATAAATGTGTTACTAATTTATTAAACAGTTTTGTCTTTGTACTTTTCAAGGGCGAGGACATTAGGTTGGGTTACATTTTGAACAGTTTTTGCGTACTTTGGGAACATCCTTTCCGTAGCAATATTTGAAAACCACAAAACATCACAGATATAGAATTGAATATAATAGAATGGGGAATTATTCATACTAAAATTTTATGTTTTACATTTCAATGGAGAGGAAAAATTATGTGTCGGTGTGGGGTCGCATTGTAATATCATTATCTCCATGCCCAATTATGAAATAGATTTGAACGTTGGTGAAGATTTAAATTTAAATAGCTATCTCTTTAGGTGGACATCAATTAAAAGATTCCTCCTTTAAATATAGGATATCTGTGTTTTTAATATAGTTCAGGAGCGAGGCAAATGGTTCTGTACATTTTACGTAAGATACACCAATATCAAATACGTTAATATTAAATATATTAAAACTGGTAAATATATATTATATTTAATTTTAAATTGACGTACATTTTTCAGAAAATATGTTTTCTTTGTAGTTCTTTGGCGTGTAAGGAGTTGGATAAGCCTCGTGTATAGTGTATATAAAAATCATATCAAATCCAATGTAGTTAGAAACGTCAATCATGGGCGCCCGCAGGTAGGGGCAAGGTGGGGCACTTGCCTCCCCTCCCTGGATTGATTGGATAAAAAAATTTTAGACAAAAATAGACAAAAAATTTATTAAAGTAAAGAGAAAATAAAGAGAAAGTAACTAAGCTGATGTCCTGTCCGTTCGTTCAGCATACAAATACGCTACAGTAAATTAAAACTATATTAAAACATTACTAAAAAAATTTTCCCGACCACCTCACTCCAATCTACACCATAATGTGG
>CAXITT010000534.1:215491-240341 GCA_964033795.1 Lymnaea stagnalis | reverse complement strand
CCTCTTTATACACCAGTTTGTGTGAAGTGTGTGGATGTGCCTCTTTATACACCAGTTTGTGTGAAGTGTGTGGATGTGCCTCTTTATACACCAGTTTGTGTGAAGTGTGTGGATGTGCCTCTTTATGCACAAGTTTGTGTGAAGTGTGTGGATGTGCCTCTTTATACACCAGTTTGTGTGAAGTGTGTGGATGTGCCTCTTTATACACCAGTTTGTGTGAAGTGTGTGGATGTGCCTCTTTATGCACAAGTTTGTGTGAAGTGTGTGGATGTGCCTCTTTATACACCAGTTTGTGTGAAGTGTGTGGATGTGCCTCTTTATACACCAGTTTGTGTGAAGTGTGTGGATGTGCCTCTTTATGCACAAGTTTGTGTGAAGTGTGATTAGAAAGTTTCAATAAACAAAAACGAAACAGAAACGTTTTATGTCAAATTAAAACAGCTCAGTGCCAGATGGTCTCACTTTAAAACCTCTAGACCCTGACTTGCACACAGATATGGTGAATAGGTCTTGGGGGTACAGAAGGGACCACTCGGATGACTATGTGAGACTTCTCATCCGGAAGTTTCCATCTCTTGGTCTGTTTGATAGGTGAGTGACCTTTTGGCCATTTCTACATTTCTTTGGTACAATTTGAAGAAGAATGCGTTTAAATTCAGATCGAAAATGAATCGAAGTTAAATTGAAGAGCGTGATGAAGCCTTAAGTTTGTTATTTGTGTGACTCTCTTTTCATCGATTTTTACGTTATACCACGAAGTGCTGGTCATCGTATTTGTTGATACGGAATTTATAGTTAAAAATAACTGGAAAATTTACACAGGGGGGGGGCTGGGGTGGATTAGGGGGGATTGGTGTGCTGGTGAGAATTTTAAGGAGGGAGTGTATACCTAAAGAGCAGAGGATGAGGAGGGGTTTCAAAAAAATAACAGGTTAAATCAAGGGAATGTGGAGCTGAGAAGCAGGGCACTAGGAGCAGAGAAATGTCTAAAAACAACGGTCTTAATTGAGTGAGTGTGGGGAAATTACCATACTCCGGATGGTCTAGATAAATTCATAAAAAAATATTTTCAGGAAATTTGTAAGACGTGACGTCACGCTTTTGTGAAAAATGATGTTTTGTTGCAGATTTTAATGGTGTTGATTTCAGGGTCCTTTGACACAATTTTTAAACACGGGTGGATATCATTTTATCCTTCTCTTTTCAGGGAAGGCAAATGTCTGGCTTTCGAACTTAGCAATGAGTTTGGACTTATGGGATTTCTTTACGTAACACCGGAAGCGAGAGGTCAGGGTTTAGCGAAAATCATTTCGAGTCACCTGGCTAACAAACTGTTCTCAGACAATTTACCGGCAGCGGTCACAGTGTTATACGAGAATGCAGTGTCCTTGAAGTTGCACGAGGATTTAGGGTTCAAGATCAAGTGTACGCTTGACATACTGATCTCTAGGTCACCGGATGAGTTTCAATAAATATTTTATTTGAACGTTATGATATCTTTCCATGGTGTACTGCCCCATTCAATTAATCACTCTTAACCCAAGAAAGTTGAAGACTTACTGGTCAGTAAATTCTCACACGATAAAGAGGTCTCAACAAGTATTTCACCAAAGAAACTCTGTGGCCATCCGGTAACATTTGTACACCCCTGACTTCGTAATTTTTACTTTAAGATGAAGGATAATAAATACATATTGCTATGGGTTATATTTATTTCCATATGCAAGGGAAGCAACAGAGAAAAAAAAACTGCTAACATTATCACTTAGCTTTATAAACTCTATGTACATTTCACATTCCCATTTGAAACGGGTGAAAACAATGATATCAGTTGTAAAATGAGGTCGTAAAATGGCTGTAAAAACTAATGTCCTTTATGTTTAGCAGTCAAGCCAATTAGTTGTGTGAGAGGCTTCCGGCGTTAAAATACAAAACGTGCAGTAATTTTAACGTTGTCGCTCCAAAACATAAAAATCCACACACAGCCTTTTTAAACACACTTAACATGTTTTAGATCAATGTTTTAGAGCAGGCCTGTTTTAGATCAATGTTTTAGAGCAGGCCTGTTTTAGATCAATCTTTTAGAGCAGGCCTGTTTTAGATCAATGTTTTAGAGCAGGCCCGTTTTAGATCAATCTTTTAGAGCAGGCCCGTTTTAGATCAATCTTTTAGAGCAGGCCTGTTTTAGATCAATCTTTTAGAGCAGGCCCGTTTTAGATCAATCTTTTAGAGCAGGCCTGTTTTAGATCAATCTTTTAGAGCAGGCCTGTTTTAGATCAATCTTTTAGAGCAGGCCTGTTTTAGATCAATCTTTTAGAGCAGGCCTGTTTTAGATCATTCTTATAGAGCAGGCCTGTTTTAGATCAATCTTTTAGAGCAGGCCTGTTTTAGATAAATCTTTTAGAGCAGGCCTGTTTTAGATCAATCTTTTAGAGCAAGCCTGTTTTAGATCAATCTTTTAGAGCAGGCCTGATTTAGATCAATCTTTTAGAGCAGGCCTGTTTTAGATCAATCTTTTAGAGCAGGCCCGTTTTAGATCAATATTTTAGAGCAGGCCCGTTTTAGATCAATCTTTTAGAGCAGGCCCGTTTTAGATCAATCTTTTAGAGCAGGCCTGTTTTAGATCAATCTTTTAGAGCAGGCCTGTTTTAGATCAAGCTTTTAGCGCAGGCCCGTTTTAGAGGTTTATCGTAACTTTCCATCCCTCTTTCAATCAGAGCAATGTCTTGTATCTGACTGCGACGTCACCTTAAACGAAAATTAAATAAATGTGTTACCTGTAAATATGTGTGAGAAAATTAAGGAATCTCTTGTGTGAATTTTGCGTCGATACTCTGAGTAATGATCATGGCGATTAAATGCAGCCAACCTATTTGATGAATGGAGTCTGGCTTCGTGAAATGTTGCTTCTCAGTGATCTATTGCCACAGACGTAAAAGTTTAACTGTAGTTAGAAATGTAACATCTTGCCATGTTATGACGGTGGCAACGATTTCATCACAAAGTTTGAACAAACAACAAATAATAATCTTATCATGACATATAGCGTTAAGGTAGCCATTCGTTTTCAAATTTTAAACCATGAAAGAAAACAATTCAACCAGGACAAGTGAAATATTTGGTGTGCTATGGGTGTCCGAAATGAACTTTATCTGATCTATTTGCAGTGACACGGAGAACTTTTCAGTCGGTGGGGGATGTGTTCTATTTTAACAATAAAGATAATTAAACATTTTAATGGTGTTTTGGATAAATTTTTTTTTTTTTTTTTTGGCTGTGTTTATTTATATATGCCTAGTAGATATCTTTGATGTGTTCCGCGATATTTTGTTAACTTTGTCATTTCTTAAAAGACTAAATTGCCCTGATTATCATTCCAAAAAAAAACTGAGAAAAAAATGTCAGAAAAACCACTGCTGTGTTGGTAAAAGAAAATGAAAGTTAGCCTTACGTAAACTGTTTACACGTCCCCGCATTTTAAATGGCCGCTCACTGACATCAAACATAAAGGAAGCAGAGGTGGCGGGGAGCGGTAAAGTCTTATTTCTATAGAGACACAACGATTCTATAGAGACACAACATTTCTATGGAGACACAATATTTCTATAGAGACACAACGATTCTATAGAGACACAACATTTCTATGGAGACACAATATTTTTATAGAGACACAACATTTCTATGGAGACACAACATTTCTATGGAGACACAACGATTCTATAGAGACACAACATTTCTATGGAGACACAATATTTCTATAGAGACACAACATTTCTATGGAGACACAACATTTCTATGGAGACACAACGATTCTATAGAGACACAACATTTCTATGGAGACACAACATTTCTATAGAGACACAACATTTCTATGGAGACACAACATTTCTATGGAGACACAACATTTCTATGGTGACACAACATTTCTATAGAGACACAACATTTCTATGGAGACACAATATTTCTATAGAGACACAACATTTCTATGGAGACACAACATTTCTATAGAGACAAAACATTTCTAAGGAGACACAACATTTCTATGTTGACACATTATTTCTATGGAAACACAACATTTCTATGGAGACACACCATTTCTATAGAGACAAAACATTTCTATAGAGACACAACATTTCTATGGAGACACAACATTTCTAAGGAGACACAACATTTCTATGGAGACACAACATTTCTAAAGAGACACAACATTTTTATAGAGACACAACATTTCTATGTAGACACAATATTTCTATAGAGACACAATATTTCTATAGAGACACAACATTTCTATGGAGACACAACATTTCTATGGAGACACAACATTTCTATAGAGACACAACACTTCTATAGAGACACAACATTTCTATGTAGACACAACATTTCTATGTAGACACAACATTTCTATGGAGACACAATATTTCTATGGAGACACAACATTTCTACAGAGACACAAACTTTCTATGTAGACACAACATTTCTACAGAGACACAACATTTCTATAGAGACACAACATTTCTATGGAGACACAACATTTCCTTAGAGACACATTTCTATGGAGACACAACATTTCTATGGATACACAACATTTCTATGGAGACACAATATTTCAATAGAGACACAACATTTCTATGGAGACACAACATTTCTATGGAGACACAACATTTCTACAGAGACACAACATTTCTATAGAGACACAAAATTTCTATGTAGACACAACCTTTCTATGGAGACACAACATTTCTATAGAGACACTTTCCTATAGAGACACATTTCTATAGAGGCACAACATTTCTACAGAGACACAACATTTCTATGTAGACACAACATTTCTAAGGAGACACAACATTTCCACGGAGACACAATATTTCTATAGAGACACAACTCACTTTCGGAGGCCATAGTGAAAAAAAAAGTATGCAGTGCTGGACTGGGTTAGCATGTTGAATGTTTAGGGTCAACCCTTCAGGGTCCATCCATAAACTGATGGGTGATAACCACCTGATTACTTTTTTCATTAATAATTTCCCTTTGTTGTGTGACATGTTTTTTTTTTAATGATTGTCTTGTTGTTTGGTGGTTTTAATTAATTAATTTAATATGAATTTTAAATGAGGGATTTTGCAGTGGGGTGCTTTTCATCTAAAATAGAGTGGTTCTCATTGTGTGATGGTAATGAGTTGTATTTTTGTGTGCGTGTAATCGTCTTGTAGAATAATTAAAATGGTTTAAATAAGTGATAACTGAGTGGGTTCTAATTTTGAATAGTTCTCTAAATTTGTGTATATGTGTCTAACCTTTTAGGATTATTCTTGTAGTGTAGTTAAAATCTTTTAAATTAGCGATAATGGAGTTGTTCTCAATCTAGGATTAAGGGTCTGGTTAAATAAATCAATTGTATTTTATATTTTTAAATTTGTATATTTTGAGAGCCCACGATCAAAATATTGATCATTCTGGCTCCTAATGGTTGTCTTGTAGGGCCATATCTTGAGTGGTTCTCATTGTGTTTGGTGTTAGTTTGGTTATATTTTTTCTTCTTTGGAAATACTTGACGTGTAAGATGTATTTTAAATTAGTTTTCTCGTAGTGTTAAACAGTTTAATTAATATTCTTGTTGTATGTCAATTTTTTTTACCTGTATAGCGTGGTCCTCATAATTTATGTATATGATTGTATACTCTTTGGGGATTATTCTTATAGTATGATAATTTTTACATTGAGTGGTTCTCGGAATGATTGGTCTTGTTGTGTATTTTATAAGGAGAGGTCTTGTGGTGTTTTTTTTTTTTTTTGGGTATATTTTGAGATCCCGTTCTGGCTACTAATGAGTGGGCTTCGTGGGGGCAGAATGGGGCAGATGTATCCTAAACCTACTGTAAAATGTTGATGGCATGTTGTCATTGAAGATTGATCTTCAAACTATCAAATAGACTCAATGAGACGTTATGACAATCAGGTTTACATTGTGCTCACTTTGTTTAGTTAAATAACTGTTATTGTTAGAGCGCGTGGGGGGGTGGGGTCCGTATATAAAGTTGATGTGGAGCCCCGCGGTGAGATATAGCTTCGTCAGTGATGTTTTTTTATACCAAGTTCAGCGATAGCGATGGAGAAATATCCAGATTTTGTTGGGGTATATTTCCCAACACCAAGTTTTCTTACACACAATCAAGTCTCCCTAACTAAAACAGTAATACACGTAGGCTGAGACTGTTACTTGGGGTCACGCTCGTCACCTGATTCTAGTCAACACTCAGGAACACTGAACTACTCTATCAGTACGAGGACTCTCAAAACACTCTGTCTTCTCGTAGTCTCGCAACCATGTATACACCTCAAATTAATGTAACTAGTATTTCCCTCTAGACCAATGCCATTGAGACACAATAATTCAAACTCACCTCGCGTACAAAAAAAAAAAGTCTACCGTAAGCCACGTTTTAGTTCCTATACCTTGACGCGGTGCGTAATCTCACCTCTGTTGTGTTCTACATATCAAAGAAGTCTAAGGGCCACATCTGTCATTCCCATTGCAACGCCTGTCTAACGCCGGCATTGCAATGGATGGTGCAGGTAATTTTACACATTAACATTTTGCGTTTGACAAGTTTGATATCTTGAAGAAGAGAACACAATCTCTACTCTCCTTTATTAAACAAGTAATAGAATCGTGGCATTCGTGAAATCTTACGAAAAGCTTACTTGGAAAACTACAAATTAATCATGTCGGACTTTAACACAACCGAATCCTTCCCCCCTCCCCTGCCCCAACCACCGGTCTCATTCACTCTTCAACAAAATCCGCAGGTAATCTGGAGTTCAAGAAAGTCGAAGCCCATGACCTGCTTCAAGTATACAGTTGGCTGACCGAACACTTGCCCGACACCTGGAAGGTGAGGTGTTACATTTACCAAAGTTAATCATGCGACAATAATTATTTTTTTATATTAATTTTTTTTATTAATGAAAATTATTTTTCTGGGTTAAAAACTCCAACCAAAATATTTTTCAAGGTATACTTTCAAATTGTGGTAGACGCTGAGAGCCTGTCGTTTACTTATTGTGTGCGGTCATTATTGTTTGTTGCGTTCTGTGTTTTTGAGGAACGGGTGACTTAATAGTTTGTTATCTCAAGTCATTAGAGATAAGAAGGCTTGTGTCGTACGTGATTTGGTTTATTTTAGAGAAGACAGATGACTGTGTGGACAATTTCTATTATTACAGATTATTGTGTAGATATATGCTGGTATTACAGAAATGAGATTGTAGTGCCAATAATGATCTGCCTTGTTCTTCAAATTAGCTGTGGTCATCAGCAAGAGAAGCAATGTCCGGCAGATGGCCGTGGGCCACGTTCTACGTTCTTGTGGGTTTGCCGGATAATATCGTGGCTGTGGGAGAAGGTCCACCGGAGGAGACGAGTCCAGTACTTTAGTAAAATGCATGCGAGTCAAAATGCTGTAACTCTAAGAGTCCTATGTTTATCCCGTTCGTAACAGTTATGTTAGTCATAATATGCGCATGTTACCATTATCCAAATAAGGCTTAACTTAAAACATTTAAAGCCGAATGCATGAGGGAAAAAAATTAATCTGGAATTTTAAAAATCTAAAATATTTTGTTCTCCTTCTCATTTTACCAATCATATTCACCTGCCTGTTAGTACCGGCATAGTATTACCTACTCATTGATACCGGCATAGTATTACCTACCCATTAGTACCGGCATAGTATTACCTACCCATTAGTACCGGCATAGTATTACCTACCGATAAGTACCGGCATAATATTACCTGCCCATATTTACCTAAACATGATTACCTTTCCGTCACCTTCCCTTTAATACCACCAAATTTAACCTATGCATTACTACATCATTATTTTATCATCTACCCATAATTGCCTACCCATAATTACTACATATTATTACCGACTTATTATTCCGTACCATTAAAAACATGCCCTATTTTACACACCATTTTCAATTTTAACGAAAATCTCTGATTTCTCACAAGTTTCTTCGCGGAATTTTCCTTAAAGATGAACGAGTAAAGGAGAAATAGAACTTAATAATTTTATAATTTCATCATTAAAAAAAAAAAAAAATGAAATGCAGGTCTATACATACTACACACAACCTAGAAATGTCTGTGCATTTGGTATCAGTCCATTCCATGTCAAAACATTACTAACTGGCCTGGCTTTATGGACTGGAGTAAAAGCTTTATTTTCTTTGGTAAGTTTTGGACTTTTCAGAATAATGTACTGAAATTTATTTAGTTAGCCCAACTCCCATCCCCAACCCACCAGCCCCACAACAGGAAAAAACAAAAGCAGTTTGTCAGCTCGCGGGGTCAAGAAATGTCTATTGGGTTTACTTCATTATTTTATGGCGTTCCATCGATGTCCTTCCAACTGTCTTTCTTTCCCCAGTCTTTCTGGTCTTTGATTGATTCTCTTACCCCAATGTCTTTCTTTTCCTAAGTCTATAATGTCCTTGATTCAGTCTCTTATCCAAAAAAAATGTCTTTCTTTTCCCAGTCAGTCTGGTCCTTGATGGATCCTATTATCCAAATGTCTTTCTTTTCCCAGTATGTCTGGTCCTTGATGGATTCTATTATCCAAATGGCTTTATTTTCCCAGTCGACCTGGTCCTTGATTGATTAGTTTATCCATAGTCTTTCTCTCTCCAGTCTTTCAGACCATAGCTTGTTTATTCAATCCAAATATTGTGTTCCGGGTATAACGGCGTGTAGCTCTGTCTCTGTATTAAGATATTTGTATAGGATCTCGTAATCTCCAGACAATGATATTAAACACACAAAAAAAGTATTATTTATGTACCATTCTCCTTTTCCTCTAAATCAGATGTTCCAACAGCAGTCAGCGAAATTGTTTACGAGCATGTCGAGCTCGAGGAATGCCGAAAGCTTAACCTTAACAGAAACAAGTGTCTGTTGATGGTAGACAACCCAGGCGATGTGGGACTTTGGTGAGTTTTATTAGGAACGAATTTAGTGTATACCATTTAAGTTTTCTTAAGTCTTTTTTTTAAGGTGATATGTTGGCCTGACGTTAGGCCTTCGTTAAACGAATTAAGTAGCATAAACATTTTTTGAAGAGACTCCAGAAAGCAAGATCTATTCTGTGGCACGGATCGCTTTCTGTCCTTTTTCTTTCGTATCAAACAATCTTGTGCAGATGACAGCACGGCCAAGAAGGCTGAAGAACTAAAACCAAGTTTCTGGAAGACTTTGCGTATTTCAAAGTGAGGACGTCTCCAAAAACATTCGCTCAGGTGGATTTTTGCTGTCCACATGTTGCTGTTTTGTGGTTACATTACAGGCAGTTGTAAGTTATGAGAGCTGTGGTAGTGTGCCATTAGCTAGGTCTTCTTTTAAACTTTGCTCACTGAAAATTATATTTCTTTGTAGAATGTTATTATCGATCAACTGTCTGTTATACTGCAGATTTGTTTGGGTGTATTTGTGTATGTTTGTGTGTGTTTGGGTGTGTTTGGGGGTGAATCGTGATGATCGTATTTATTTATAGTTAACTTTTGTATTTTTTCATAACACAGCCCAGTGCCAGATGGTCTCACATTAAAACCTCTAGAACCCGACTTGCACACATATTTAGTTAATTCTTCCTGGAAGTACCGAAGACATTGTTCTGATGTTTATGTGAGAATTCTCATTCAGAGGTTTCCATCGCTGGGTCTGTTTGATAAGTGAGTGACCTATACCCAGTTCTATATTTTGGTGCTCTTTTAAGATTCACCAGTACGACTTAGATCCAATCGTGAGTTTATGAGCGGGTATCAAGCATGTCCTTTGATATCTCTTCGGTCGATTCTAGATATACCTCGTAGATATAAATCAATGCATTAGTGTGAGTCATCGTATTTATCATATTGATTTGATAGGTAAAATATACAGGGAAATGTTCATTAAATACTTAGTAAGCAGTGGTAAGATTAATCCACAACCATCCTCCCTAAAGCTGTGGTGCCGTCTATCCACAACCATCCTCCCTAAAGCTGTGGTGCCACTATCCACAAACATCTTCCCTAAAGCTATGGTGCCATCTATCCACAACCATCTTCCCTAAAGCTGTGGTGCCACTATCCACAAACATGCTCCCTAAACAACAATTTTTTTTTTTTACCTTTCCTTCTGTGCTCTCCAATTTATCCACCCTCAAACACCCTCCCCTTTACTTCATCTATTTCATACTCTTGGACATCCCTTTCATACGCTTAGACATTCCTTTCATACTCTTGGACATCCCTTTCATACTCTTGGACATTCCTTTCATACTCCTGGACATCCCTTTCATACCCTTAGACATTCCTTTCATACTCTTGGACATCCCTTTCATACTCTTGGACATCCCTTTCATACTCTTGGACATCCCTTTCATACTCTTAGACATCCCTTTCATACTCTTGGACATCCCTTTCATACTCTTGGACATCCCTTTCATACTCTTAGACATTCCTCTCGCCTTAACCCAGCTGTGTGCGTTACCTTTAAAGCAACAAACGGTCCGGTTCTTGCCTGTTTCCATTGTTCAGATATTTAGAAAGGTTGGTCAAAATTTAACAACCGTTTTACCCTAATCGGTCCACACTGCCTCCAGCACACCTCTGCCTTAAGAGTCTCACCTTTCCCCACAAACCCACCACCCCTTTCTTTCTGTCAATTGATTTTGATGCCGGTCTTAATAGTGGAAGTGTGTGTGAGAGGGGGTGGGGGTGGTATTAAGTTGACGCATCAGATCACCCAATTTAACTCATAGCAAACTTTTTTTTTTCATAAATTATGGACTAACAGAGGCGTTACATTACAGGGTCGGGAACTCAATGTTTTTAAACAGATATTGGTATTGTCTTTTTCTTACATTTTCAGAAAAGGAAAATGCCTGGCTTTCGAGCTCAGCACCGAGTTCGGAACTCTAGGACTTCTCTACGTCACACCAGAAGCGAGAGGCCAAGGGATATCGAAAGCCATCTATAGTCAACTGGCGAACAAATTGTTCTCAGAAAATTTACCGGCAGCCGTCACGGTCGTGCATGACAATGAAGTCTCCGTGAAGCTGCACGAGGGTTTAGGGTTCAGGGTCAAGTGTACCTTTGACATACTGAAGTCTTTGCTGCCTCATGAATTGAACTTTTTATAAATGTTTTGAATATCTTGACAGTGTGTACGATCATAGTTGATATCATACTCTGTACCCCCATAAATCCGTAAACATTAAATGCTATTTAAGTCACACAATTTTCTAAAAGATAAGATAAAATAATTTTACTGATCCAGACGATGGACTTTTTTTTTTTTTTTTTTTTATCGTACGTATTTTTTGTTTGTTTTGAAAGTTTTATTTTTTTGTTTTTCTTTTAAATTCTTTTTTATATTAAATGCTATTTAAGTCACACAATTTTCTAAAAGATAAGATAAAATAATTTTACTGATCCAGACGATGGACTTTTTTTTTTTTTTTTATTTTTCGTACGTATTTTTTGTCTGTGTTGAAAGTTTTAGTTTTTCGTTGTTCATTTAAATTCGTTTTTAATAAGACTCTGTTGAATAATTGTACGGTATGAATAACTGTTGAGTTCTTGAGTGTAAGAGGTAAGTTTGAAAAGAGTCTTGGCTTTTTATCTAAATTATTATCAAATTAAAAATAAATCAAGGGGGTCTAAGTGGTTATTTTACCAACGAGCCTCCATTGTGAGCTAGCAAAATTTATGAACTCCTGGTTTTAAACATTTTTCTTAGAGATTAATTATAATAAATAACATTTCCGAATAGTTGTATTTCGCTTTGTGAGCCATTCAAGTGAGCTAGTCTCTTGACATTTCAAGATGGCCTTTTTCAATTACGTTGGTCGCATTATTTACATATTTTAAATTAAGTCTGGCTTCATGCAAAGTTTTTATTGATTTATTGCTAGCTCTGTAAAATAGAATTTCTTTGACTTATTTAGAAAGCTAACTTGAGTCATAAAATGACTTGGTCGTGATTTCATAGCGAAAGGTTGAACATAAAATTATGGATCTTCTAATGTCACGGGACGTGAATATGATGTATTTACGCGTCTTAAAATTTTTAATAACTGCCTAGTGACATCAAAAATATAACATAAATCATCAGACAAGAAAAGTAAAATAAATTCAGTTGACTGTCCATGACGTGGGAGGTCGCTCGTGTTCCATGGGAGACCTCTGGTATGGTTAATTAAAACTACACATATGATTTCGAAAATAAATGCGAGTTGGTTAATTTTTTAAAAATATATTTAGTTTAAAAACCAAACAACAAATCAATACTTTTGTTAGGTGGGTGGAGTGTGGGGAGAGAGAGATAGAGAGAGCAGCGTTCAAGACGCTCCAGAGACATTCCAAAGACATGCTACGCTAATGAAATGAAGAGTTCTTGTTGTTTTTGTTGTTGTTTTGCTGTTGTTTTTAACTTTCAAACAAGTAATAACTATGTGTTCCAGACACAAGTTATCTGCCCCGATTGAAAGTGAACAAGATGTCCTGTCACACTGCAAATTCATCCCCAGCGGTCACAATTTGACAAAATGTCAATGTCCACATTTGATATCACGTTACAAAGATGCGCATCAACAAGCGATCACGGCGCAAATCCATCTGACCCGCTTAGCAAAAATCTCCCCCCTGGTTGCCTAGAAAGGCATATGGATCACCAAGATTACACTTAGGAATAGTGAAGATATTTTGTATTGAATTCAGTAGTTGCATGGATCCTAGATCTTGACCCCCGTCGACGAGACATGTAAATTGCTACTTGTATTTATTTACTTAAAATACACACGGAAACTTCCAGAAAGATAGAGCCATTAATCATACAAGTTTTTTTTTTAAAAATATGTTTAAAAGTGTCAAAACAGTGCCATCCATTCCTGTGCATTTGTGTCAACACAAGGTTACATTAAACAACCCCTAAAAAAAAACACCCACCTTTTTCGTAGGACTGCTTTATAAAATAGAATATGGAGCAGTGCGAGTAGGGCTGAACATCGGACAAAACATTCAGACAAGCAACACACTTTATAATAACCCCAATTAAAGCCCCCTTCGTGGCTCACAGCCCCACATGTGTTCATGCCCCTGAACCATAGCACTATTCTAAAATTCTATTAAAAGCCCAACCGCATTTACATCGCAGATTTGTTTCACCAACTATTTGAGAAAACAAAAGAAAATATTTCGTACAAAACGCACTTGCGATATTTTTTTAAAAAGAATCTCATTGAACGCAGATATGAAGGAATTTCATTTGGTGAAATCAGGGGGCATCATATTTCCTTCATCTTCCCCTTAAAAACTGATTTTTTTTGTGGGGTGGGGGTAGAAAGGTGGCTGAAAATTTGAGAGAATATGTTTCCATTTCATTTTGTAATCAGCCCTTTTGCCAACTTTCAGCTCGATAGAGTGACGGAAAGTGTGTCAATCAGCCGTCCGAAGATTTTGTCTGGCACCCATACAGCCGTGGAAGAAGTTTTGATCCCATTATGAAGTGGCTCTATCAAAACATGATGAAAAAATATTGTAAAAAATTACATCAAAACAGGGTCTACGCCAACTAAAAATGGCTGAAAGGGTGCAGGGTTTCTGGGTGGATATGAGGACGCATGGATGGATGGGATTTGAATACATCAAATTAATGGATGGATGGTGTTTGGATAAATAAATGTATTGAACGATGGGGTATGGATAAACGGATAGACGAAGATGAGCTTTGGATAAATTAATGGATGGGGTTTGGATGAATGGATGAATGATAAGATAGATCAATTGATGGTTAGATTTTTTAACAGACAGACAGACATACATTATAAACCGATCCCAAATGGATTTAATATACGATACGCATATGATGATGTTGTAACAATGCACATACAAAACTGACCTCCAGTACTACGCTAACTATCGCTAAGCTGTGGTCGCCATTCATATTTTAGTGGGAAGCTTGTCCGAAAATCAATTTAACAAAGGAAGAATCTCATTATCCCGTAGTCATGCATGGTCACCGTGGTGACCCAGTAATTTGGCCATGGTGTTACACTGTGCCCTACTATTATGACACCGCATGACAGAAGTTCCCGAACTGTGAACCGAAGCCCCCTTCCTTCCCTTTTGGGTAGCCGCGGCTTTCTCAATGACGCGACGAGAATATGAGGAGACAAAGGCTCTAAAAATTTGCTGTTGTGTAAGTGCACTCGTAAGAATTTGCCGAAGGGCCCCTTGGGCGCATCTGAATGCAGTAAGGGTGAGGTAATGCGAATACGTTTGGGGGATCACTGCTGTAAGACATAATATCACCTGGGTTTAGGCGAAATCTAAGGCCCAGATCTGTCGTTCCCATTTCAACCTGTCCTATCTTCGCTGCCTGACCCGTGTTGTCCGCAATATCATGGATGATGCAGGTTGTTTCTTTTTGGTGTTTTTTTTTCAAAACACCATTCACGTTGATGTTTGTTTGTTTTTTTTTTACTTCTGTTAAATAATGACCATATGAGATACATACTCATTTTTTTTTATTCAAACAAATATTAAATTTAAAAAATATAATTGATCAATGTCGGTCTTGATTTCAAAAACCAATGCCCAAAAACATTTACTCTTCATCAAAATCCGCAGATGACTTTGAGTTGAAAAAGGTCGAAACCAGTGACCTGCCCATGTTACACAGATGGCTGGCCAATCACTTGCCGGACACCTGGAAGGTCAGGTGCAAATGATGACGGCATATTTTTTTTTTTTTTTTTTAATTTTTTTATTTTTTTTTTTCCCTTTTAAAAAAAAATTTCGGACAACTAGAAGGTCAGGTGCAAATGATGACGGCTTATTTTTTTTTTTTTTTTTTTAAATTTTATAATATTTTTATTGCCTTTTAAAAAAAAAAATTCAAATAATATTCACATATACTTTCTAAATGCGTTATATTTTGAGAGATTTAATTTAACTTATTATTTGTGTTCATAATTGTTGATTACGTTATTAGGACTGAACACAAGTTGTTTTTTTCTGAAGTTATTATGAAGAGAAAATTTGAGTAGTTCATTTTGTGATTGACTACAGTGGAAATGGTTTTGCACGTATGTGTTATTTTTCCAGACGAGAGTGGTGTGCAGCAATTACTTTAGACTCTTAGAGCTTAGATTTCAGTATCTTTATAATAATGCCTTATTGTTCTAATCAGCTGTGGTCATCAGTAAGAGAAGCAATGTCCGGCAGATGGCCGTGGGGATGTTTTTATGTTCTTTGTGATAGGTCGGACAACATCGTCGCTGTGGGAGAAGGTCCACCAGACGAGACGTGTCCCGTGAGTATCCATGAGTTGGTATCAGCCATGTGTGTTTTATGTAGTATTGCTGTACGTATAAGCATTTTATGAATCTGCAGTTATGCTGTTAGTGTAAGCATCTTAAGAATCTGTAGTATTGCAGTTCAGTTGAATTATCTGTGTTAATTAGGGCCTCTGCTTTCATTTTCGCTTTGCCAATCTCAGAAAGACGGGAATATACTTTTCCTCATCCGGGAAATCTCGGGATAAAATAAAATTGATTAAAAATACTTTTTACCCTGAATGAAAGTATACAAAGAGTTACATTTTTATATTTGTTTAATCATCATTTTCTTTTAATGATTTTAAAAAAAACAACTAAGTTACGGTTAGTTGAGAGGTTCATCATCATCATCATGTCCCTTAGTCTTTGGACCGTTGGGGCGCCACGGATGACATGTGAACTATCCTCCTGCATTCGTCTCTGTCTTCTGCACTTCGCACAGCATCGCCTAGTTTCAGTCCCGTCCACTCTTTGATGTTGTCTTCCCATCTTTTTCTTTGTCTTCCTCTTCTTCTCCCTCGCTTGTTACTTGTTATATATTATCTGCATATATATATATGTATGTATGTATTTGACGTTGCTGTAGGGTGCTTTGCAAATTGCTGTGGATTTCAAGTTCCCTCACCGTTGACAAACGGAAACTCTACGAACCTTTGTAGTAGAGTGTTAAAGCTGTTCATGACAAGATTTATTTTTTTTTAAACTATCCAAGATATTTAGTCCTCGTTAATCCGCCCTCTGGCACATTTTTTACCTTGATGAATTTGAGGGCTGACGCTTGAAGACCTGCATACCTGTGTAACTTCTGTTTCTTTAAAACAACCCCAGGCCTATCTTTACTACACCACACCTAGAAACGTCTGTGCATTCGGTGTCAGTCCACGCCACGTCAAGATTTTACTCAACTGGCCTGGCTTTACGGACTGGAATAAAAGCGTACTTTTCTTTGGTAAGTTATGACCCTGCTTGATTCTTCGAAACAAACCTTTTGGATTTTGGTGTATAGTGGCCACAGTTGCGGCCTTTGTGTTGAGAATCCGTGGAAGAGCTTTTAAAATCAGAAATAATGAAATAAAATCGGATATTCTGGCAAGGTTGTTTAGAAATAAAACATATAACTTTATTTCTCATTTCTACTTTTCCTCCAAAAACAACAAAAAAAACAAAAAAAAAGTTGTTCCAAAGACTGTAGGTGACATTGTTGAAGAGCATGTGAAACTGAAAGAATGCAGCAAACTTCTCCTTTACAGACATCAGATTCTGCTGATGGTCGCTGACCCTGGGGATGTGGAACTTCTGTGAGTTTTAAGAGACACACAATTAAGTAATAAAGTTACATTTTAATTACTTTTTTTTTAAAGTGCCGTGTTAGTTTGTCATCAAAACGGCATTCTGATGAGAAGACCCCATCAAGCAATACATCATCTGATGAGAAGACCCCATCAAGCAATACATCATCTGATGGGAAGACCCCATCAAGCAATACATCATCTGATGGGACGACCCCATCAAGCAATACATCATCTGATGGGAAGACCCCATCAAGCAATACATCATCTGATGGGACGACCCCATCAAGCAATACATCATCTGATGGGAAGACTCTAACATGCAAGATATCTTTTATATAAAGATACCGCTTTACTTTCTTTAGTAAATAAACCATTTTTCAGAAAGTGTTCTTGTGTCTTTGTGTCGTCATTGTCTACAGCTTGTTACGTATGAAATTCTTACATCAGCACACAGTGTAACATATGCAAAAAATCATTTTGTTATTAGAATTAATAGTAATGTCTATTCAAGCACACTCTGATCTTGTATAGGTTCTCCAATTAGAAATATAAGCTTCGCTTTAAAAAAAAACTTAGCATTGGGCTACACTACTTTCTTTTCCACTCTCTGAATTGTTCTGTCACACACTACCTTGAAAAAGAGTCTATAAGTTCCAAATGCATTATGAAATAATTTATTTTTGAAACATAATCTTTATAATGTTTGAGCCTCATATTTTAAAGTCAACCTACACTGCTCCAGCATGTTATTATGGCCTGAGCTCTCCACCACTACAGCATGTTATATGGCCTAAAATCTACACTATTACAGCATGTTGTATGGCCTGAAACATACACTACTACAACATGTTACATGGCATTTTCAAAATAATTCTGGGATGTGTGTTAAAATTTGGTTGTTATTTCTTCTGAATGTACGTCACCCGACTGCTACGCCCTGAGCCGTGGCCAAGTTCGGCCCTAGGGTAAATCCAACCCTAAACAGCACCAACCTCGCCCCCTTCGTTTACACAAGATCCTACGCCTTCAGCTTATCTCTCACACTCACGCTATTCATCAAATATGTCACTTAACTATCAGGGATTCTCCCATCGTCCCACAAAGTATGCTAATTGAGACATGGTTTATATAATATATTATAAATTCAATTATTTATTTTTGTGTTAAAACAGCCCGGTTCCAGATGGTCTCACACTAAAACCGCTAGACCCCGACTTGCACAAAGATTTGGTGGACACTTCCTGGAGGTTTCGAAGGAATCACTCTGATGAATACATTAGGGTTCTCATACAGAGGTTTCCGAGTCTCGGTCTGTTTGATAGGTGAGTGAACTTCTTCTTTTCTTTTCATATTTAAGAGCCCACGATCAATTTATTGATCATTTTGGCTCCTGGTTTGAATTCAGAGTTTGCCTTCTCTTAGATGAGTTGTCGTCCAAGGCTAGCGAGTCCTATCAACCTTGACCTGTTTCTAAATTTCTTGGGCTTACTTTTAAAACGAAGTCGTTAAAAGGGCATTGACATTGCATCGATGCTGACGGTAAATTCAGTTAAGTATTTGCGTGTCTTTAAGCTTGAAATTTTTAAATTCTGTACATTGACGTCGCTTTTGTGTGCTCACAACTGCACAACAAAGTTTTATTCAATTCAGCCGCTCTGCACAACAAAGCTTTATTCACTTCAGTCGCACTGCACAACAAAGTTTTATTCACTTCAGCTGCACTGCACAACAAAGTTTTATTCACTTCAGCCGCACTGCACAACAAAGTTTTATTCAATTCAGCCGCTCTGCACAACAAAGTTTTATTCACCTCAGCCGCACTTCACAACAAAGCTTTATTCACTTCAGCCGCACTGCACAACAAAGTTTTATTCACTTCAGCCGCAGTACACAACAAAGTTTTATTCACTTCAGCCGCTCTGCACAACAAAGTTTTATTCACCTCAGCCGCACTTCACAACAAAGTTTTATTCACTTCAGCCGCTCTGCACAACAAAGTTTTATTCACCTCAGCCGCACTTCACAACAAAGCTTTATTCACTTCAGCCGCACTGCACAACAAAGTTTTATTCACTTCAGCCGCAGTACACAACAAAGATTTATTCACTTCAGCCGCACTGCACAACAAAGTTTTATGTATTATAGGGAACATTACCCAACACGTTGTCCGGAAATTTCAAAGACGCGATGCTACACTATTGGGTCAAGTTTCGCATGATTTAAGTACGTTCGGATTCCTAAAAACAATCATAGTTATTTCTATTATTTTAAGGAAATCGAATAAATTTAAATGCGCAAAAAATATTTTAAAACCGCTTTTATTTTTGTAAACGTTTAAGTATTATTATTATAAATTAAAATACATTTAAAATAACAAATAAGGAACTATTTTAAGCATTTTATATGTGTTTAAAAGCTGTGCAAACAAACAAAAAATCAAAAATCATGATTAAAGAATTACACCGTAATCACATTTATTGGGAAAACCCAAACAGCAGTCGTTTTTAGTGCGTCTTTTTATAATAAGAAAATGCGGTTTAAGTCAAAAAGTGCAGCGCAACTCTATAGCCGAATAGCATTGACAAATCAGGCTATAACTAAAACAAAAAAGAACGAATCATCTGAAGTGCAAATTATTTTAGTTTGCGTATGGAAGGGACTACATTAGCTACAAAATTTTGTCCCTGGCGTACAGCTGCATAGATGGCTCAGCACCGGAATATCTCAAGGAACTTATTTATAAACATGTACTTCTGAAGAGACTGCGGTCTTCAACACAGTACTTACTGAGTGTTCCTAGAGTGGATGAACACAGAAAAAAGTCTTACGGAGTGCGCTCTTTTGAAGCGATGGCGCCAAAATTATGGAACAGTTTGCCTCAAACTTTGAGGGGAATTGTAAATGATTAAAAAAATCATTTAAGAAACAATTTAAAACATTTTTGTTTCAATAGATTTCGGAGGACCAGAGCACAGTGAGCGTGCTAAAGTGGCAAGGATACCAGTGCGATATAAATATCACATCAAATCAAACAATCCGGTTGAAGATTTTTCTAAATTTATTTAAAACTGGGTGGGGGAGGGGTTAGTTACTTTGCCCCAGGCAGCCCAAGATACGTCTCAAAATAAAGGAATGACTTTGATAAATAATTAACCTTCTTGGGAACATACATTTCGGAGGTAGGAAATAGGATGTGTACATTTTCACGTGTATGTCAATATCTTTAAATCCTATGAGATTACATTTGGGAAAAAGGAGATGTTACATTCTCTTTTTAAAAATAAGTGTATGTTCATTTTGCTCAAGGCAGAACAAGATACGTCTCAAAATAAAGGAATGGTTTGATAAATAATCAATTTTCTTGGGTAAATACAAGTCGTAGGTAGGAAATAAGATATGTACATTTTTACGTTGATGACAATATAGTTAACTCCTATGGTATTACATATGTGAAAAAAGAGATTTACATTCTCTTTTAACAAATATACTTATGTTTCCCAATTAAGAAGATGAATGGCGTTAACAAATCGTGGGTACATTTATATAAGTATAACCATGAACAAAACCCAATCATTTTACACATTTGAAAAATTAATTTTAAAAAATGGAGATGGGTTAATATTTACTTTCAAAAAATTAAAATACATTTTTGTTTTTAATTTTAAAAAGTAAAGAGATTTGTATTTTATGAGATTAAAAATTTAAATTAAAAAAAAACAACAAGACTCAAATCTTTAATAGACGTGAAAAAGGGTTGCGCGATTTTTCTTTAGATAAAAGAATTCTTTGTTTTACGATTTTCTGATAATATATATTTTATTTAAAAAAGGCAAAAAATGTGTTAAAATTTTTGCTGAAGATATCAATGTATATCGAATTCCTATGATATAAAATATTTTTATATCATATATAGAGTTTTTGTGTAAATTTAAGGCAATTTTTTAAAACAATTTTTAGAGAAAAGAAGTTGTAATTCAAGGGCACGAAAAGGGGTAGAACTAAAGTATTTCACTAACGTAGTAATTGTCCCTCAATTAACTTCTTTAGTGATAAAAATGCTATAATAAGTAATAATTTAGACTGTGTAATTTAAGGTCATGTTTAGAGGGGGGGGGGGGAAGTAGTTTAGGAGCGTGAAAAGGAGTTGGGTAGGCCTATAATATATAGCAGATAAATTCTGCCCAAAGCGTAATGATGTTAGAAACATAAATATTATTACATTTTTAAAGTTATGAATTGTGATGAGTTTTTGCAATAGCAGTTAGAAATTATCGCATAGGATCTACCCTTATTAACCCGATAACATCGGGTCTTTCATTCTAGTATATATATATATATATATATATATATATATATATATATATATATATATCAGTAACGCTGTGTTCAATAGGCACGCAAAAATATTGTCAAGTACCTATATAGATGAGAAGTTCAACATTGCTGTTGTGTGTTTGTGTGTTGTTTTTTGTTTTTTTTTTGTTTTTTTTTTGGGGGGGGGGGTAATTTTGAGTATATTATAATCATCTGTTTTTCATTGTCCCAAACACATGCTAAAGTGCAACGCGTGAGAAATGCTTTTGTCTTATCATGATGTTTCAGGGATGGTAAATGTCTGGCTTTTGAACTCAGCACCGAGATAGGAACTCTGGGACATCTTTACGTGATACCGGAAGCGAGAGGTCAGGGTTTATCGAAGGTCATCTCCAGCCACCTGGCGCACATACTGTTCTCCGAGAATCGACCGGCGGCCGTGACAGTGATGAGCACAAATGAAGTCTCAGTGAAACTGCACGAGAGCCTAGGGTTCAAGGTCAGGTGTAGGCTCAGCACGCTGATCAACATGTTGCCTCATGAATTTAACTATGACTGAAATAAAAAAAAAATAAATAAATACAAGTGTGAAATAGTTCTATAACAATTATGTCAAACTTGATAACACAGACTTCACGTAATATGAAGCACTCATTAAATGCTCGCTAACTGATAAAATCTATCTAGCACAGAGATATTCTCTGGTTATCATGGGTGCTGTCCATGGCTACACACATGGGTAGATAGTATTTGGATGGGTGAGGTCAAGCTTTTTCAGCAATTGTTGTTATTTTTTAAATGTATATTTTTCTCTAATTGCTAATTTTTATATCAAGCGCAGTGAGCCTAGCCCTACGCTGTGGTACTGCGATATATAAAACCATCTTTATAATAACAATAATAAAAATAACGTTAGTGCACAATGAGCTTTTGAATCTTACTTTTTTCATCCTTTCTTTCCTCTCTATTAAAAAACAAAAAATAGTTAAATATTCAATACAACTTTAATAAATCAGCTGTATATCGCATCTTAAACGTGGTGGCTGATTTGATTTAGGAAATCTATTGACATATTCAAGACGACTTCATATTATGGTCTATGTGGTTGTATACACCACACTCCCCGTTTGAGACTCTCTGAAATACACGGTGTGACGTCGATCACGCTAGCGTTGAAAATACGGATCACGTTTTCATCAACAACAATTTTGCGGAGCAAGAATCGCAAAATGAATTGAAAAGGAGCGTATTCCATCATCTAAAGATGACGAAAAGAAAAAAACAAAAACAACAACACGACAGTAACATTTCGTAAGTCACGTGGTAAACAGTGATTTCAATATTCTCAACACACATTTATGTACAGATTCTAAAAAAAAAAAAAAAATCGTAAAATCGTGACTGTAAGTCAGATTGTTGACAGTCATACTGTAATTTCATCTGACTTTAGAAATTGTTTGCACTTAGCTGTGAGAAAATTTGATTTTTATTAAAGATGAAGAAAAAAAAAAAACAAAAACAACAACACGACAGGAACATTTCGTAAGTCACGTGGTAAACAGTGATTTCAATATTCTCAACACACATTTATGTACAGATTCTAAAAAAAAAAAAAAAAATCGTAAAATCGTGACTGTAAGTCAGATTGTTGACAGTCATACTGTAATGTCATCTGACTTTAGAAATTGTTTGCACTTAGCTGTGAGAAAATGTGATTTTTATGCTATTCTCAATATGGCCACCGAAGTCGAATACAAAATGTTCACTGGTCTAAAATGTTCAGTTGTAATAATTATCCACTAATCCTAAATTCAACTCAGGCGCCATTTCTTGATTAACCTACGTCAAGGTTTACAGCTGTCAAAACCAACCCCCATATTTACAATACGTCACCGTGGTATTCTAATTCAAATTTATGGTGTCACCCATCGAAAATTGAAATCTGTGTGATCGGCTAAGACATGAGTGTTAGAAAAAAACATTACAAGAACTCGATAGCATTCAATCTATAGTTTAGTCGGTAGCATTCAATCTCTATAGTTCAGTCGGTAGCATTCAATCTATAGTTTAGTCGGTAGCATTCAATCTATAGTTTAGTCGGTAGCATTCAATCTCTATAGTTCAGTCGGAATCATTCACTCTCTGTAGTTCAGTCGGCAGCATTCATTCTCTATAGTTCAGTCGGTAGCATTCAATCTCTAGTTCAATCGGTAGCATTCAATCTCTAGTTCAGTCGGTAGCATTCAATCTCTAGTTCAATCGGTAGCATTCATTCTATAGTTTAGTCGGTAGCATTCAATCTCTAGTTCAATCGGTAGCATTCAATCTCTCGTTCAGTCGGTAGTATTCAATCTCTAGTTCAATCGGTAGCATTCAATCTATAGTTTAGTCTGTAGCATTCAATCTATAGTTTAGTCGGTAGCATTCAATCTCTAGTTCAATCGATAGCTTTCAATCTATAGTTTAGTCGGTAGCATTCAATCTCTAGTTCAATCGATAGCATTCAATCTCTCGTTCAGTCGGTAGCATTCAATCTCTAGTTCAATCGATAGCATTCATTCTATAGTTTAGTCGGTAGCATTCAATCTCTAGTTCAATCGATAGCATTCAATCTCTCGTTCAGTCGATAGCATTCAATCTCTAGTTCAACCGATAGCATTCAATCTATAGTTTAGTCGGTAGCATTCATTCTCTATAGTTCAGTCGGAATCATTCACTCTCTGTAGTTAAGTCGGCAGCATTCATTCTCTGTAGTTCAGTCGGCAGCATTCATTCTCTGTAGTTTAGTCGGCAGCATTCATTCTCTGTAGTTCAGTCGGCAGCATTCATTCTCTGTAGTTCAGTCGGCAGCATTCATTCTCTGTAGTTCAGTCGGAAGCATTCATTCTCTGTAGTTCAGTCGGCAGCATTCATTCTCTGTAGTTCAGTCGGTAGCCTTCATTCGCCGTAGTTCAGTCGGCAGCATTCAATTACTCCTTTAGTCGGTAGCATTCAATTATTCGTTTAGTCGGTAGCATTCATTCTCTAGTTCAGTCGGTAGCATTCAATTATTCGTTTAGTCGGTAGCATTCATTCTCTAGTTCAGTCGGTAGCATTCATTCTCTAGTTCAGTCGGTAGCATTCAATCTCTAGTTCAGTCGGTAACATTCAATCTCTAGTTCAGTCGGTAGCATTCATTCTCTAGTTCAGTCGGTAGCATTCATTCTCTAGTTCAGTCGGTAGCATTCATTCTCTAGTTCAGTCGGTAACATTCAATCTCTAGTTCAGTCGGTAGCATTCAATTATTCGTTTAGTCGGTAGCATTCATTCTCTAGTTCAGTCGGTAGCATTCATTCTCTAGTTCAGTCGGTAACATTCATTCTCTAGTTCAGTCGGTAGCATTCATTCTCTAGTTCAGTCGGTAACATTCATTCTCTAGTTCAGTCGGTAGCATTCATTCTCTAGTTCAGTCGGTAGCATTCATTCTCTAGTTCAGTCGGTAACATTCATTCTCTAGTTCAGTCGGTAGCATTCATTCTCTAGTTCAGTCGGTAGCATTCATTCTCTAGTTCAGTCGGTAGCATTCATTCTCTAGTTCAGTCGGTAATATTCAATCTCTAGTTCAGTCGGTAGCAATCAATCTCTAGTTCAGTCGGTAGCATTCAATCTCTAGTTCAATCGATAGCATTCAATCTCTCGTTCAGTCGGTAGCATTCATTCTCTAGTTCAGTCGGTAGCATTCATTCTCTAGTTCAGTCGGTAGCATTCATTCTCTAGTTCAGTCGGTAGCATTCATTCTCTAGTTCAGTCGGTAGCATTCATTCTCTAGTTCAGTCGGTAGCATTCAATCTCTCGTTCAGTCGGTAGCATTCATTCTCTAGTTCA
>CAXITT010000534.1:185717-212202 GCA_964033795.1 Lymnaea stagnalis | reverse complement strand
CAACTGGAACTGCTGGCACTGCCCCCCCCCCCGTAAAAATTTGAAGTGCCCCCCGAAAAATGAAGCGCCCCTTCAGGGGAAAATTTCTGAAAGAAACAATGGTCTCTCTCTGTCTCTCTCTCTGTCTCTCTTTCAAATAAAACACCCCCAATCTGCTTCTCTCCATTTATAAATGGTACTAGAAACGATTCTTGAAATAATTCTTTTTTTTTAATAAACACGCATAAGATGACGTCATCTTTACTCTGAAGAATGTCCAATGCTATGGAAGTGTTGTTACAAAATGTTTTTGGAAGCACCCTACATCAGGGGAGCAAATATCTCAGTAAAGACCAACATTGAGTTAAAAAAAAACAAACTAACGCTTCGACTGGTCAACATTTTAAAATCTAATGAGGAAATATGCTACTGATGACCACCTCAAAGTAAGAATATTGCAGGTAACATTCAAAGCAATATATGTCATTAAAAATGTATACAGTTTTTATTCGCTTTATTTATATTCTTGATGACCTGATATGGCTGTTGGATGTTTGATACTTAATGCATAAGGTTTGAAGGGGTATTTATTACATCCTATATACCCGTCTTTTCTCTGGTTTGTTTTTGGAAAAATAAAAATGTTTTGAAGCTTTAATAGGCAAAAACACTTTGCTAAAGTAACAATTAAAAATCAAATGTTCTCCTCTAAAAGCTAGATTTATAACACTTTTCAACATTGAATTTCGTGCAGATCTCGTTTTTTTTGTTCATATTCCGGAAACCGTAGTGGCTGCCTTTGTACTGAATGCCTGCCATTTTAAGCTTGCAATGCAGGTTTGTTGACCGCCATTCTGACAGGATGTCCAAACCAATTAATTTGTTGTTGGGCCATGTACTGGCTATTTGGGATGGCCCTAACGATTTGTCTTCTTTCCTGGTTCCTTCTAGTTTTGCCAGCGGCTTGTCTTAAACATTTGATCTCGCAGGGGATCATTTTTCACTGCAGGCTTTTATTCAGAGCCGATGTGTGACACTGTAACACTACCGTGTGATTGTCGGATGTCAGAAAATAAATTTATACATAGACTTATTTTGTCTGGTACTTAGGAAGCGTATAATAAATGTAAAACATGTAGTTATTTTATTTTTTAAAAAGTGTAATCTAATATGGACTGAATTTATTTCATGTGTAACAAATGATGCCATTGGTACATTGCCATCCTTATCAAATTCACAAACCCATATTGTGATTCTACCTTTTCTAAAACACATGCTATATAAAGATAACAAGAAAAATTAAAAACAGAACCCCTAGGTCGGCAAACTCCGAGGTACTCCATAGCACTCTTATGCATGTCACTGAACTAGGGGTTACTTAAAAAAACAACTTGTATCATCCCGTTTACAACGCAAAGAAGTAAAGTTACCGGTAATTTAAATGTTACAAAGTTTATTTCAGTTTATTAAAAGAAAAAGGATTTAAAGCGCAAATCTGACTATTAGAAAATGTCTTATTTAACTTCGGTTTATACCAAGGCCAGAGCCATGGCCGTAAGCTGTGGCCCTTAGCTGTGGCCCTTAGATGTGGCCCAGAGCGATAGCCCTTAGCTCTGGCCCAGAGCTGTGGCCCAAAGCTGTGGCCCTTAACTGTGACCCTAACTGTGGCCCTTAGATGTGGCCCTTAGATGTGGCCCTTAGCTTTAGCCCTTAGATGTGGCCCTCAGCTGTGGCCCTTAGCTGTGGCCCAGAGCGATGGCCCTTAGCTGTGGCCCAGAGCTGTGGCCCAAACCTGTGGCCCTTAACTTTGGCCCTTAACTGCGGCCCTTAGCTGTGGCATTTAACTGCGGCCCTTAACTGCGGCCCTTAACTGTGACCCTTAGCTGTGGCTCTTAAGTGTGGCCCTTAGCTGTGGCCCTTAGCTGTGGCCCTTTAAAATGAAATATGGGTCACTTTTCAAAAGGGGCCATTTTTATTTATCTCTAAGATTTGGAAACTATACAAATCATTTAGAAAAATATTCAAATTATTTTTTTTTATTTCAAATGTATCCCACTAACATTGGAAGGAATTAGCAAATATGTTGCCTTTTAAAAGTTTACAATTGAAAATCTCTGCGCCACAAGAACGTTATCTTTAATATCTTATAGCTATAGGTTATAGTAGAGTGTCCAAACTGGAGAAAAAATAGTATAACTATTTTAGGTTGGATAAAAAACAAAAATATATATAGTTTTAAAAACATCCCATTAGACTGGCTGAAAAACTTTTCATTTCAAATAAAATTGGAACCCCATACCCACCCCCACCCCCCACCCCCAACTCCACAAAAAGATGTGGATATTATTAGTTAAAAATCCAACGTTTATTTTATTTTTTTTTTTAAATGGCTTATGAGACACAGTGTCTCTCAAGTTTGGCCTAGGTGAAAAAATTTATGTAGGTGCTAGCATTGTAACGTATGCCCTGTTGTATAGCTTTGGCTGTGATAAGGAAGATACAATTGTAAGGTATGCCTTGTTGTATAGCTTTGGCTGTGATAAGGAAGATACAATTGTTAGGTATGCCCTGTTGTATAGCTTTGGCTGTCATACGGAAGATACAATTGTTAGGTATGCCCTGTTGTATAGCTTTGGCTGTGATACGGAAGATACAATTGTAAGGTATGCCCTGTTGTATAGCTTTGGCTGTGATAAGGAAGATACAATTGTAAGGTATGCCCTGTTGTATAGCTTTGGCTGTGATACGGAAGATACAATTGTAAGGTATGCCCTGTTGTATAGCTTTGGCTGTGATAAGGAAGATACAATTGTTAGGTATGCCCTGTTGTATAGCTTTGGCTGTGATACGGAAGATACAATTGTAAGGTATGCCCTTTTGTATAGCTTTGGCTGTGATACGGAAGATACAATTGTAAGGTATGCCCTGTTGTATAGCTTTGGCTGTGATAAGGAAGATACAATTGTAAGGTATGCCCTGTTATATAGCTTTGGCTGTGATAAGGAAGATACAATTGTAAGGTATGCCCTGTTGTATAGCTTTGGCTGTGATAAGGAAGATACAATTGTTAGGTATGCCCTGTTGTATAGCTTTGGCTGTGATACGGAAGATACAATTGTTAGGTATGCCCTGTTGTATAGCATTGGCTGTGATAAGGAAGATACAAGTTAGAAACTAGTACACTGAGTCAAAGCTTCTTAAATTACAAACTCGATAAGTTTGTCTAAATATTTTTAATAACACCAAATATTATGTATTTTTTTTTTTTAATCTACAATGGACTGCAATTGTTCAACTTAACAAATGATGCAATTGCTGTCATTGACATTGACATCGCTGTCCTCATAAAATACACCCACACATTCAGTAAAGTAGTTTTACTAAATGCTGATTTATGGGCTAAATCACAACCAACTCTCGATTCGCCCTTCCAGACACACGTCTGCTCTACAGTGAAGTTGGTAATTAATGTGAACAAATGAACACTCATAACTGTAAACCACCTAGCCACCCCCTCCCAAAGCTTGATTCATTCACGCCCCTAAGCTATGTGCTAATGCCAATGCGCTATTTTTCCCCGCGTACAATAACGCTTTATTTAAAATGCGTGCACCAAACAAAGGCGCACCGAAAACCTGATCGGTCATGAATAAAAGCGCACCGAAAACCTGATCGGTCATGAATAAAAGCGCACCGAAAACCTGATCGGTCATGAATAAAAGCGCACCGAAAACCTGATCGGTCATGAATAAAAGCGCACCGAAAACCTGATCGGTCATGAATAAAAGCGCACCGAAAACCTGATCGGTCATGAATAAAAGCGCACCGAAAACCTGATCGGTCATGAATAAAAGCGCACCGAAAACCTGATCGGTCATGAATAAAAGCGCACCGAAAACCTGATCGGTCATGAATAAAAGCGCACCGAAAACCTGATCGGTCATGAATAAAAGCGCACCGAAAACCTGATCGGTCATGAATAAAAGCGCACCGAAAACCTGATCGGTCATGAATAAAAGCGCACCGAAAACCTGATCGGTCATGAATAAAAGCGCACCGAAAACCTGATCGGTCATGAATAAAAGCGCACCGAAAACNGGGCATGAAAAAAAGCGCACAGAAAACCTGATTGGACATGAATAAAAGCGCACCGAAAACCTGATGGTCATGAATAAAAGCGCACCGAAAACCTGATGGGTCATGAATAAAAGCGCACCGAAAACCTGATCGGTCATGAACAAAAGCGCACCGAAAACCTGATCGGTCATGAATAAAAGCGCACCAAAAACCTGATCGGTCATGAATAAAAGCGCACCGAAAACCTGATCGGTCATGAATAAAAGCGCACCGTTCTGAATAAAGGCTTTTTTAAAAAAATGCGTACATCAAAAATAATTTAAAAAATGACTTGAACGTTGCCTCAAAGCCATTCAATTTGACGAAAAATATATATATTTTTTTTACTCTTTAACCTCTACTGTTAACGAGTTTGTAAATGATAGCTTTTGCAAAGGGTAATATGGCGAATTTTTCTAGGAACAATCTGTAGGCCAGGGTGAATGCCCTTGTCAAATTTGGTTGAGATCGATTGTTTGTTTTTCTCGTGATTGGCCGACCCATTGACATACTTATAAACTCCCCGGGGCCCCGGTTCACAAGCATGTGGTGGCTGGCCGACTGGGGAGGCGTCGACCACCGGACCCCCCCCCCGACGTTTCCCGGAGAGCGAGACCACCATGGCGTATCCCGCGTGGGCAGACAAGAGACTTGCATGGTACCTGCGGAGAGCCCAAACGGCTGCTAACTGTGACGTTTTACATTTAGAAGCAAGAGCAGAGACGGGGAAGGGATCATGAATACAAGTTGCTGCTAATGGATATGAGGCAAAGGTGGAAGGCTCTAGCCTATGATTCTAAATACGCAGTCCCGAGAAAGCTGCTCCCAGGCAACCGTTTCGTTCAAGCTACTTCGCAAGCTAGTTGCGAGGTGGAAACCCACAGTAGAAACCCTCTTAAAGGGCGTCCAACGCTTCCCCCGGATGGGTGGGGAAGATATTAGGACGTTAATGTACCATCACAACTCCCTTGGAGAGTCGGCTGCGGACGCTTTAAACGCAGCGTTTTCAGTCAACCGGGAGGGCCTTCATTTGCAAATTCGATCGAGTGAGTGCAAGTGGCGGTGATCAAGGCCGGGGGAGGTCCCTGCGTGCCGCCGCAAGGTCCGGCATCGGGGAGACCCGGCGTCTGGACGTGCGTTCGGGGGGGGGGGCATTAAGAGCTCACGCTCGACGGCTCCCGACGTAATTTCTCGAAGAAACATGCATATAAACAAACGTACAAACGTAGACACAATGCACTTGATACGGTAGATATGAATAATTTTCTAAAAAGTACCACGAAATAAAAAAACAAAACTTTTGAGATGTTATTTGCGGCTTTTGGGTTCGCTGAAAAAAAATTGGCCACACGCAGTAAAAAAGGCTCGACAGCACTGTTCTATAACATCTGATTTGAATATAAATGATAACTCCAACAGGAACGAACACAACCGGTGACCTTTCCATGTGACGCCATCATAGTGTCAGCACTGCACTCATGCAAGGCACGTCCCAGCATTCGCTGTTTGTGTATTGATCATGTCAGTGACTCAATTTGTCACATAGGCTCTAACGTTGTCCCCCTTTAACTGGGGGGATGGGGGGGGTTGTTGTTGTTCGTAGGAGGGTGATGAAAACAAAAGGGGGGAAACTACTCAATAGTGTTGGCGCAGTGAGGTGTCAGGTAGTGGGGTCAAAAATATGTCGAGCAACCAACAACAGGAAGTAGTACCGTTCAGTGTAAGAGAAGAGTTGGTCACCAATAAGTACCGAGAAAGTCACACAGCTGAATGACTAAACTTTCCGACAGTTATGGTCCAGCAGGTCCTACCACTATAGTGTGAGATTCAGACGGCTACCCCTCAACATAAGCACGTAGACATTCGAATGGTTTGAACCCGGAAGTAAAATAGGCATGTTCTCGCGTGACAATTAAGGTAAATTTCCAGAAAAGAAAAATTACCTTTTGATGCGCGTGAGATGGTCACGTGACAATTTCTATTATTTCTGTTATGCTAGACCATTTGTTACATCTCTATTATCTTTTAGTGTCATATCTATAAGAAACTTTAGCTAGACAAAATCTACGTCGGCCTATAAAAGACATGTGCATGAGCTTTTAGGTAGACAACATCTGAAAGGGCTTTTAGCTAGACAACATCTCCGAGGGCTTTTAGCTAGACATCATCTGCGAGGGCTTTTAGCAAGAAAACATCGGCAAGGGCTTTTAGCTAGACATCATATGCAAGAGCCTGAAGCTAGACATCATCTGCTAGAGCGTTTAGCTAGGCAACATCTGCAAGAGCTTTTATCTAGACAACATATGCAAGAGCCTTTAGCTAGACAACATATGCAAGAGCTTTTAGCTAGACATCATATGCAAGAGCCTGAAGCTACACATCATCTGCTAGAGTGTTTAGCTAGGCAACATCTACAAGAGCTTTTATCTAGACAACATATGCAAGAGCTTTTAGCTAGACAACATATGCAAGAGCCTCAAGCTAGACATCATCCGCAAGAGCTTTTAGCTAAACAACATCTGCAAGAGCTTATAGCTAGACATCATAAGCAAGAGCCTGTAGCCAGACCAAATCAGTCAGAATTTTATCCAGACCAAAGGCATATACTTAGATCCATCAAATCAATCATCAAATCTACCTTCAATCTATTCAAGTCTACAGTAATTCAATCCTTCAATAAGAGAATTAGGCGTAATATTCAGTTTCTTGATCTCTGCCATTCTTTCTCTCCCTCCCCTCCTCTCTCTCTGTCTCTCCTTCACATTCTCTCTCTTTCTCAGTCCCTCTCTCTCCCATTCTCTCTCTATCCGATTCTTTCTCTGTATCTCCCATTCTCTGTCTCTCCCATTGTCTTTCCCATTCTCTTTCTCTGCCTTGCTCTTCCATTCTCTTCATCTTTCTCTCTCTCTCTCTCTCTCTACCCGTCTACCCTTCTATCTCTTTATCTGTCTCTCTCTCTCTCTCTTTTAAAAGCAACCACTCACTCTCTCAAATGCCACATACTGTATCTCTCACTCTTTCACTCAATCTCATATCTGTCATTCTTTATCACTTTCATTCTTTCTTACTTTCTTCCCATCTCCCCTCCCCCACACACACACACCAACCCTCCAAGCGCCATCCTTGTAGCTCCCCCTGGTGTGTCACGTGAACGTAACCAAGGCCCCCATGTCAACTCCCTGTAAGATCTGACACGACCAACACTAGCCAGCTTTAACATGCACGCCCCCCCCCCCTTATTTTTTTCTTTTATTGCATACACAGAACCCAATCTCCAATTCTGACACGACCAACACTAGCCAGCTTTAACATGCACGCCCCCCCCCCCCTTATTTTTTTCTTTTATTGCATACACAGAACCCAATCTCCAAACATTCCTAACTCTCTTTCTCTCTCTCTCTCTCTCTCTCTCTCTCTCTTTCTCATGCTCTCCCTCCTCACAGCTTCTCCTGACAAACCAGCTTTAGGCCCCCGTTCACCCTCCCCCTCCCCAAACCTCTCCCCTTTCCAATGTCACCTTAACTCAGGCGCGCCCCGCCATCCAGTCAACATATTACCACGCCAAATTCCTCTGCTGAAGTCAGGCCGCAATGGACAGGAAATGCATTAGACTTTGGGCCCTGCGATTGGGGGTGGGGGTGAGGGAGTTGGGGGGGGGGGCAAGAGTGGGGTTAGGGCACATTGTTTACTCTGACAGAGGCCGATAGATGGGGCACGTGGTTAACTTTGACAGACGCAGATAACAAGATTATATTACGGGTTCGATTCTTTTCCTTGTTGGGTAATTGTTCAGTGTTGTCTGATGGGACATGTATCTGTATTATATGTATGATCAGAGTTGTTTTATGTAGTGGTATGTGTATTATATGTATGATCAGAGTTGTTTTATGTAGTGGCATGTGTATTATATGTATGATCAGAATTGTTTTATGTAGCGGTATGTGTATTATATGTATGATTAGAGGTGTTTTATGTAGTGCTATGTGTATTATATGTATGAGCAGAGTTGAAGGATCGAGGCTCCTACCGAAGGCACTTTGCTGACCAAGTCTAATAAACAGTGGTGCGGCTATGTTTAGTGCCACCCGGAGCGGGTAATGGTGTTTGCTACATCCGCCCCCCCCCCCATTTTTCCACAAGAGAACAACTGTGTAAGTGGCCGAAACATGCCACTCCTCTGTATATAACAAATCAGGGCTGCCCGAGGGCGGACTATACCTATCTGCACCCTCTTGCTGCGCCCTTACTAATACAATGGCAAAGTCAGTACACCTTACTGTGATTTGATTCGCTTTGTTACCAATGATCTTAAATTACCTTTTCCCTATAATCATATAAAACATTAAAAAAAGAAATGATAAACCTACTTTGCAGTTGTCTTTTTGAATTTTTTTTTCCGTTTCCATAGCTTCATTGTAAATGTGTGAGTACTCATTTGTTGATGCTCCTTTCAATAATGAACACCTTGCAGGATCGTCTGTCTACAGCAGGGTTTCCCAACCTTTTTGACCCACTTGAGCGCCTAAAAATGTTTGTGGATCATTTGTGTCCAGCGGGCAGCTCCAAAACTAGTAATCTTTAAAAAACATTTGTTAAAAAACTCTCTATGATACATCGTCCCATCCAATCTAATCATTTGATACATGGCCCCATTACATATAATCTATAATACATCGTCCCATCCAATATATCATTTGATACATGGCCCCATTACATATAATCTATAATACATCGTCCCATCCAATATATCATATGATACTTCGTCCCATCCCTTATATCATATTATACATCGTACCATTCTCTAATATATCCTAAGATACATTGCCCCATCCCATAATATATTATATGATAATTCGTCCCACCCCCTCATAGTATCTAACACATCTTTCCATCCCAAATAGTGTATGATATGATGGATCCTCCCGTCCAACCAAAATATTGTAAGTGAGCCACGCCGTCTCCTACCACTAGACCCTGTCATGTCTGGCCTCTACCAATGGCCGGGTATTTAGTGCAAAATGGCACCCTCTGGGAAATCACACTCAGCCCTTCCGTCGGTCAACTTCGGGAATTTTAAAAACTTTGAAAACGTACCGAAATTTAATGGATTAATTTTTAGATTGGGTGTGTGTGTGCTTTTTTTTTTTTTTCTTTTTTTTTCTTTTGGATCCTTTTTAGGGGTAAAATTGGGGAATATTGATAACATGCGTAAATATATCTCATGTGGTGTATTGTGGGAGACGGGTCGTATATGAGATGTCACCGTGTTTTAGCTTTAAATGGCAAAGGAGACATTCAGAATAGAACATAAATCATAATTAGTGAATCACAAAGTCATAATGTCCCCACAGACACACACCTCCACCCTCCCACCCCCGCCCAAACCTTTCCCTTCTTCCACTCAAAGAACATGGGTGCGCACGCCCAGACACAGACGATATTGAGCCGAACATCAAGTTTACACCAAAATCTCTATCGACCCGGGAGAGGCCCTGTCCCGCCATGGCGTTGCGGGCCACAAGATCTATGTCGAACTCCAAGTGAGGCGACCCTGTCTCGTTTTTATTTGATTCACTGGTAGAAAAGTTATCATAGAAGGAGATTTATGGGGCGGGGTGGGTATGATTGATCAGCCGCCAGTCGAGCCCCACCCCAAGTCGACGTGCTTAAATACCTCCTGAGCCGACACAAACACACACCTAAAACGACACACAGACCCAAATACCCCCCAGCCGAGACACACACATATACCTAAATACCTCCCAAGCCAACAAACACACATAGCCAATTACCGCCCAAACGGACACATACAGATCCAAATACATCTAGCCGACACACACACACACAGGCCTAAATTTCTCAAAGACCAAAATACCCATCAGTCAACACGCACAGACCTAAATACCCCTCAGTCAACACACGCACAGACCTAAATACCCCTCAGTCAACACGCACAGACCTAAATACCCCTCAGTCAACACACGCACAGACCAAAATACCCCTCAGCCAATACGCACAGACCAAAATATCCCTCAGTCAACACGCACAGACAAAAATACCCCTCAGTCAACACGCACAGACCTAAATACCCCTCAGTCAACACGCACAGACCAAAATACCCCTCAGTCAACACGCACAGACCTAAATACCCCTCAGTCAACACGCACAGACCTAAATACCCCTCAGTCAACACACGCACAGACCTAAATACCCCTCAGTCAACACGCACAGACTTAAATACCCCTCAGTCAACACGCACAGACCTAAATACCCCTCAGTCAACACGCACAGACCTAAATACCCCTCAGTCAACACGCACAGACCTAAAGACCCCTCAGTCAACTCGCACAGACCTAAATACCCCCCAGTTAACACGCACAGACCAAAATACCCCTCAGTCAACACACGCACAGACCAAAATACCCCTCAGTCAACACGCACAAACCTAAATACCCCTCAGTCAACACACGCACAGACCAAAATACCCCTAAGTCAACACACGCACAGACCTAAATACCCCTCAGTCAACACGCACAGACCAAAATACCCCTCAGCCAACACACGCACAGACCTAAATACCCCTCAGCCAACACACGCACAGACCTAAATACCCCGCAGTCAACACGCACAGACCTAAATACCCCTCAGCCAACACACGCACAGACCTAAATACCCCTCAGTCAACACACGCACAGACCTAAATACCCCTCAGTCAACACGCACAGACCTAAATACCCCTCAGCCAACACACGCACAGACCTAAATACCCCTCAGTCAACACGCACAGACCTAAATACCCCTCAGCCAACACACGCACAGACCTAAATACCCCTCAGCCAACACACGCACAGACCTAAATACCCCTCAGTGAACACGCACAGACCTAAATACCCCTCAGCCAACACACGCACAGACCTAAATACCACTCCGTCAACACTCACAGACCTAAACACCCCTCATCCAACACACGCACAGACCTAAATACCCCTCAGCCAACACACGCACAGACCTAAATACCCCTCAGTGAACACGCACAGACCTAAATACCCCTCAGCCAACACACGCACAGACCTAAATACCCCTCAGTCAACACGCACAGACCCATTTAGCCCCATCCTAAAAATAGTTGCCCTGGACCGCACTCGCCAAAGTAATAGCAGTCCAATCTAACTATGGTGGTAGATAATGTACACATTTGCAACTTGGGGGCCAGAGTGGTAGATAATGTGCACATTTGCAACTTGGGGGCCAGAGTGGTAGATAATGTACACATTTGCAACTTGGGGGCCAGAGTGGTAGATGATGTACACATTTGCAACTTGGGGGCCAGAGTGGTAGATAATGTGAACATTTGCAACTTGGGGGCCAGAGTGGTAGATAATGTACACATTTGCAACTTGGGGGCCAGAGTGGTAGATAATGTACACATTTGCAACTTGGGGGCCAGAGTGGTAGATAATGTGCACATTTGCAACTTGGGGGCCAGAGTGGTAGATAATGTACACATTTGCAACTTGGGGGCCAGAGTGGTAGATAATGTACACATTTGCATCTGGGGGCAAGAACTTCAGGCTTATTTAGTTTACCAATGTCTAGTACGGACAACGGATTTGGGGCTTTGTGGGGTTTTTTCCCACCGGATAGAGATGCCAGACTTTACACAGTAGTATTGCGCTTGTTGTCGATCTTCCTGGGGCTGGTTTTAATATTAGTTTGATTTTTCATAGGTATGAAACTATGAATTATTGTAAGTCCTGTCGCACTTACTTCTATTGTAATGAAATTTTATGAGAAACTTAATATAAGACAAATTTTTAATGAAGTACAGCAAACAACGTGACCCCCAAGAATCTTCCTCTAAATCTGCCAAAAGCACGGAGGATGCTATCTGACTATTGTTGGAGAGACTTTACCATCACCTAGATAGCACTAAAAAATATGCCAAAAGTGCTTTTCTTAGACTTCTTACCAGTATTTAACACTGTCCAACCCCACCTTATGATAAAGAAACTTTCCTCGTTAGGTGTGAATTTAAATATTCAAGTTTGGATACTAAACTTTTGAATAAATCGCCCACAATGCGTCAAGATAAATTACCAATTGTCTCTAACCAGAGAAATAAGCACTGGGGCACCACAAGGTTGCGTTCTCTCCCCTGTACTATATATACAATATAAACCAATGATATTCAGAGCTCGAGTGACACTGTTCCCATCATAAAATTTTCAGATGACACTACCATCCTTATCTAAAGGAGAAGGCTTATACCGAGACTTTATCAATTGGTGCGATGGAAATTTTCTCCAGCTGAATGTCTCAAAAACAAAGGGAATGTTTGTTGATATTCGGCGGGAGAAAACACAGATTACAGATCTCAACATAAAAAATCAGACTGTAGAAAAAAGTAGAGGCATTCAAGTACTTAGGGGTCACCATTAATAGTACGCTAACATGCAAGCGCACGGCTAAACGCTGTATAAGAAATTCAACCTAAGACTGCTCTACCTCAAAGAATGTTACGATTTCGGCGTAAACAAACGTATTCTCTTCTAAATATGAAGGGCCCACGATCAATGTATTGATCATTTTGGCTCCTATTCTACAGTAAAACAATTGGAAGCCTACGTCATTTCAGTATTAACTGCTGGTGCGTGAAATCTGACACCGAATAAACCGACTAATCAAGAAGGCGAGAAACATAACACAAGCATAAACACATTTTGGATGATACATCCCACCCTCTTCATCACAAATACTTAGGATCGGCCCGTTCGGGACGAATTCTTTCTCTCGGGGGCGAAGAATGAAAGATATAAAAATTATTTTGTTCCCCAATCTGTACGAATTGACCAGCGTGCTCCCACAGAAGTCACGAATCTAAATGAGAACTAATAAGTCCCTGATATGGCTAAGAGAGTTCACTGAATGGCTGTTTTTTTTTCACTAGTGAAATAATTTAATGTAGATGTCGTGTGTTCAATTGTTTTATTTATGCACTGAAAAGGTACCATGCAATCAAACAATAACACCGTTTGTTTCGATCAATAAAAGAATCTTATCTTATCTTACATCCATTGACTCTGACAAATATTGTCCTACGAACTGTCAGAATGTTAGATGGCTACAGGTCTATTTATAGCAGAGAATGACAAGCTGATTAACTTGACACAGAGTAGGGCTAACAATGCTGGATATAAAAAAAAACAACATTTAATAAATTATATGGCCAAGAAAATATGTAAGGGACTGTATGTAGGGGCAGATTGGGAGAGCAATTGTGAACAAGACATCGTATGTAGGGGCAGATTGGGAGAGCGATTGTGAACATGACATCGTATGTACGGGCAGATTAGGAGAGCGATTGTCAACATGACATCGCATGTAACGGCAGATTGGGAGAGCGATTGTGAACATGACATCGCATGTAGGGGCAGATTGGGAGAGCGATTGTGAACATGACATCGCATGTAGGGGCAGATTGGGAGAGCAATTGTGAATATGACATCGCATGTAGGGGCAGATATGGAGAGCGATTGTGAACAAGACATCGTATGTAAGGGCAGATTGGGAGAGCGATTGTCAACAAGACATCGCATGTAGGGGCAGATTGGGAGAGCGATTGTGAACAAGACATCACATGTAGGGGCAGATTGGGAGAGCGATTGTGAACAAGACATTGTATGTAGGGGCAGATTGGGAGAGCGATTGTGAACAAGACATCGTATGTATGGGCAGATTGGGAGTGCGATTGTGAACATGACATCGCATGTAGGGGCAGATTGGGAGAACGATTGTGAACATGACATCGTATGTAGGGGCAGATTGGGAGAACGATTGTGAACAAGACATCGTATGTAGGGGCAGATTGGGAGAGCGATTGTGAACATCACATCGTATGTAGGGGCAGATTGGGAGAACGATTGTGAACATGACATCGTATGTAGGGGCAGATTGGGAGAGCGATTGTGAACATGACATCGCATGTACGGGCAGATGGGAGAGCGATTGTGAACATGGCATCGCATGTACGGGCAGATGGGAGAGCGATTGTGAACATGATGTCAAAGTGGAGCAATAATTCGCTTCTTTGTCTTGAACTTTATAAACTCCATTAAAAGAAATATGTGTATTGAAATTATTTATCTAACTTTAAAGTATAATTTAATGTTTAATCATGTAAAGAGCCGCATTTAATCATTCCGATAGCCACGTGTGATTCCTGGGTCACATGCTGCCGACCGACTTCCAAACAAATAAGCAAATCCAGAATCAAAGATTTGAACCCAGGTTTAATGCCATTCAGAACTTGACTTCGGAGGTGTCACGCAAAATAAATGAGCTACAGCTTTGTCTGATGAAGACGGGCTGATGCTGGTAAAGACGGGCTGATGGTGAAGACGGGCTGATACTGGTGAAGATTTGGCTATTGCTTGTGAAAACGGGCTGTTGCTGGTAAAGTCGGGCTGATGCTGGTGAAGACGGGCTGATGCTGGTGAAGACGGGCTGATACTGGTGAAGATTTGGCTGTTGCTTGTGAAAACGGGCTGTTGCTGGTAAAGTCGGGCTGTTGCTGGTGAAGACAGGCTGTTGCTGGTGAAGACGGGCTGTTGCTGGTGAAGACGGGCTGATGCTGGTGAAGACGGGCTGATGCTGGTGAAGACGGGCTGATGCTGGTGAAGACCTTCTGTTGCTGATGATAATAAATGTGATAGACAATATGGACGAGCGCCAGTTGATGTGAAAGAAAATTGATATAACTGAAACACTGTCATTTCCTGGATCTTTCAACTGTTTTTACTCTTTGGGTTGCCCGATTTGTCAGACATTTCTTACAGCCTTTGCACGCACGTGCTACAAGGCATGTCGCTTTTTAAAAAATACATATGAGTTATTTCTTGGAACGATTCAGAGTACGACTACAAACATAGTTTGTCATTTCATCACTCTTTTTGCAGTTTGTTTGTTTGTTGTTTTGTTTGTTTAAGAAAGGGGTGGTGGTTAGCAGAGTGGATTTGCCACTAGGTGAACCCGTGTGATTGTCAGAGTAAGTTTGAAAATAAGGGTACCTGTATGATTGTCAGAGTAGATTCGCTAGTAAGTGGTTCTTGAATGATTGTCAGAGTAGGTTTGCTAGTGATGTGTACATATATGATTATCAGAGTAGGTTTTCTAGTAGGATGTACCTGTATGCTTATCAGAGTAGGTTTGAAAGTAAAAGGTAAATGTATGATTATCAGAGTAGGTTTGCTACTAAGTGTTACCTGTATTATTGGGCTACGATTGTTTGAAAGTGAAGCACATGTGCGTTAATCGCATTGGTTAAGGTTGAAGAATTATTTCGAGAAACAAGATAAGGTGGTCATTCATCTACAGAAAGTCTGTACCTGCTTCGGTTAAAAATTATGTGTGTACTCAAAGTAATAACCAACTCTTGAAGAAATAAGATTAAATTGTGCAAGCTTCGTGACATCAGCAAGTAATTATGCATATTCCGTGATATCAGCAAGTAATTATACATATTCTTCGACATCAGCAAGTAATTATACATATTCTGTGATATCAGCAAGTAATTATACATATTCCGTGATATCAGCAAAGTAATCATACATATTCCTCGACTTCAGCAAGTAATTATGCATATTCCGTGATATCAGCAAGTAATTATACATATACCATGATAATAGCAAGTAATTATAGATATTCCTTGACATTAGCAAGTAATTATACATATTCCGTGATATCAGCAAGTAATTATACATATTCCGTGATATCAGCAAGTAATTATACATATTGCTCGACATCAGAAAGTAGTTATACATATTCCGTGATATCAGCAAGTAATTATACATATTCCATGATATCATCAAGTAATTATACATATTGCCCGACATCAGCAAGTAATTATACATATGCCGTGATATCAGCACGTCATTATACATAGTCCTCGACATCAGCAAGTAATTATACATATGCCGTGATATCAGCACGTCATTATACATAGTCCTCGACATCAGCAAGTAATTACACATATTCCGTGATATCTGCAAGTAATTATACATATTCCGTGATATCAGCAAGAAATTATACTTATTCTGTCATTTTGCAAGTAATCATACATATTCAGTCATGTCATACACATTAAAATCATACGAGCGAGTCAATAATACATGATCTGCTTATAGGTGCAACCCAGTCATACACATTCTAGCATACGCGCAAGTCAATCTGACACAACCCGTCATTATATGCAAGGAAATAATGCGTACTGTGTTACAAGTAATTCAAGCTTGATAGGATGTACATGCAAGTCATTCCCGTAAGACATACCAGCCTCACATTTACCTTAAAACTGCAACCAAATAGCCAACCATTCTACATAAATATGTGTCCGGTGTTACCATTAGGAATATTCCCCCCCCCCCTTTTGCCTTCGAGCACAAAGCTATTATATTGTTTACAACTGCCCATAAACTGAAAAGTCCAAGTACACTTGACCCCGGCTTGGTAACAAGCCATCCATTCTGTTTGAGGCGGCCGATGTCATATAATGCCAACATTATGTCATACAGTTTCTCGGGCGGGAGTGTTGTTTCAGATATGAAAATATAACTAAAAAAAACAAAACAAAAAAACTACGGTTTGTGTGCGCATATGTAGCCTAAGACTTTATGTGTATATGTAGCCTAAGTGTTTATGTCTATATGTAGCCTAAGTGTTTATGTCTATATGTAGCCTAAGTGTTTATGTGTATATGTAGCCTAAGTGTTTATGTCTATATGTAGCCTAAGTGTTTATGTGTATATGTAGCCTAAGTGTTTATGTGTATATGTATCTAAGTGTTTATGTGTATATGTAGCCTAAGTGTTTATGTGTATATGTAGCCTAAGTGTTTATGTCTATATGTAGCTAAAGTGTTTATGTGTATATATAGCCTAAGTGTTTATGTGTATATTAGCCTAAGTGTTTATGTGTATATGTAGCCTAAGTGTGTATGTGTATATGTAGCCTAAGTGTTTATGTGTATATGTAGCCTAAGTGTTTATGTGTATATGTAGCCTAAGTGTTTATGTGTATATGTAGCCTAAGTGTGTATGTGTATATGTAGCCTAAGTGTTTATGTGTATATGTAGCCTAAGTGTTTATGTGTATATGTAGCCTAAGTGTTTATGTCTATATGTAGCTAAAGTGTTTATGTGTATATGTAGCCTAAGTGTTTATGTGTATATTAGCCTAAGTGTTTATGTGTATATGTAGCCTAAGTGTTTATGTGTATATGTAACCTAAGTGTTTATGTGTATATGTAGCCTAAGTGTTTATGTGTATATGTATCCTCAGTGTTTATGTGTATATGTATCTAAGTGTTTATGTGTATATGTAGCCTAAGTGTTTATGTGTATATTAGCCTAAGTGTTTATGTGTATATGTAGCCTAAGTGTTTATGTGTATATGTAGCCTAAGTGTTTATGTGTGTATGTAGCCTAAGTGTTTATGTATATATTAGCCTAAGTGTTTATGTGTATATGTAGCCTAAGTGTTTATGTGTATATGTAGCCTAAGTGTTTATGTGTGTATGTAGCCTAAGTGTTTATGTGTATATGTAGCCTAATTGTTTATGTGTATATGTAGCCTCAGTGTTTATGTGTATATGTAGCCTCAGTGTTTATGTGTATATGGAGCCTAAGTGTTTATGTGGATATGGAGCCTAAGTGTTTATATGTATATGTAGCCTAAGTATTTATGTGTATATGTAGCCTAAGTGTTTATGTGGATATGTAGCCTAAGTGTTTATGTGTATAAGTAGCCTAAGTGTTTATGTGTATATGTAGCCTCAGTGTTTATGTGTATATGTAGCCTAAGTGTTTATGTGTATGTGTAGCCTCAGTGTTCATGTGTATATCTAGCCTCAGTGTTTATGTGTATATGTAGCCTCAGTGTTATGTGTATGTAAACGTGTGTTTTGGGTGTTGTGTGTGTGTGTGTGTGTGCGTGTGTGTGGTTGCTTGTTTGTCGGGGAGAATAAAAAAAAAAGGATGGGGTGTATTTTCGAAAGGAGGGAGGGAATAGTTCAATGGAGCCTTGTCTCAGAATGTCTCCGACAGTCAGGTTCTGGTAGAACGATTGCCACTGTTTAAAAATCTAGTAACAAAAAAGTTTATAGTCTTCCTTTCTTTTTGTCTAGCGACCTCTGTGACATGACACGTAGTTATGTCACTTAGCCAACAGGTGACTAATTGTCGTGATGAAATAATAATTAACAATTGGCATCGCTTGTAAGGTAAATACGTGACCGATGGCTTCGGCTTTCAGATCCCACGACCAGTCCCTGCATGCCACCCCCATCCCACCACCATCCCGCCTCCACCCTAACACCAATCACACCACCCTCCCACCACCCTCCCACCACCCTCCCACCACCCTCCCATCACCATCACACTACCATCACACGACGTGTACCTTCATCCCACCACCATCCCACCACCATCCCACCACCATCCCACCACCATCCCAACACCATCCCACCACCATCACACGACCTGACCCTGCATTCCACCACAATCCAAAAATCATCCCACCACAATCCCACCACCACCCCACCACATCCCACCACCATCAAAAAATCATCCCAACACATCCCAAAATCATCCCACCACCACCCCACCACATACCACCACCATCCCGCCTCCATCACACGACCATCCCACCACCATCAAACCACCACCCCACCACCATCCCATCAGCATCATACCACCATCGCTCCACCATCCCACCACCATCCGACATTCACCCACCACCATCACACGACCTGTCCCTGCATCCCACCACTATCCCACCACATTCCCACCACCATCGCACCACCACCCTACCACCACCCCACCATCACCCCACCACCACACCACGACCATCCCACCACCATCATCCCACTCACACCACCCCACATTCATCACACCACCATCACATGACCTGTCCCTGCAACCCACCACCACCCCACCACCATCCCATCACCATCCAAAAATCATCCCACCACCATCCAAAATCATCTCACCACCATCCCACCACCATCCCACCACCATCCAATTACCACCCCACCACCATCCCACCACCATCCAAATACAATCTCACGACCATCCCAATACCATCCCAACACCATCCCACCACCATCACACCACCATCCTCCTCAAGATAAAATTCTGCACTTTTCAGAGTGTAAAATTGGAAGAAACAGATTGGCTATTTTGAGTTGAGTTACCATATAAGGATCTAGAATCAAGCAATGACTTGGAAGGATGCCGATCAACATTGTTTATGATCGTATTAGGGCATGCTTGTGAAGTGACTGGGCAAAATGCTATGTCTTGCCGTTTAAACACATTTGTTTTCACATTATCTCGGATGGTCGTTTTACCGGCCACCAAGGAGTCATTACTACAGCAGGCTAACAGAATGGATACATCTCACCTTACGGCTTGTTATGTCTCCTCTGCAGACTTGCTACTCCTCACATTCAGACTTGCTACATCTCACCTGCATACTTGCTAAACCTCAACTGCATACTTGCTACACCTTACCTGCATACTTGCTACACCTCACATGTATACTTGCTACACTTAACCTGCAGACTTGCTACTCCTCCGCTGCTGACTTGCTACACCTCACCTTCATACTTGCCACACCTCACCTTCATACTTGCTACGCCTCACCTTCATACTTGCTACGCCTCACCTTCATACTTGCTACGCCTCACCTTCATACTTGCTACACCTCGCCTGCAGACTTGCTAACTCTCCCCTTCAGGCTTGCTAATCATCACCTTTAGACTTGCTACATCTCACCTTCATACTTGCTTCACCTCACTTGCAGACGTGCTACACGTCATCTGCACACTTGCTACACCTCACCCTCAGACTTGCTACACCTCACCCTCAGACTTGCTACACCTCACCCTCAGACTTGTTTACATCACCCTCGGACTTGCTACACCTCACCCTCAGACTTGCTACACCTCACCTGCATACTTGCTACACCCCACCATCATACTTGCTAAACCTCACCCTCAGACTTGCTACACCTCACACTCAGACTTGCTGCACCTCACCTTCATACTTGCCACACCTCACCTTCATACTTGCTACGCCTCACCTTCATACTTGCTACGCCTCACCTTCATACTTGCTACGCCTCACCTTCATACTTGCTACGCCTCACCTTCATACTTGCTACACCTCACACTCAGACTTGCTGCACCTCACCTTCATACATGCCACACCTCACCTTCATACTTGCTACGCCTCACCTTCATACTTGCTACGCCTCATCTTCATACTTGCTACGCCTCACCTTCATACTTGCTACGCCTCACCTTCATACTTGCTATGCCTCACCTTCATACTTGCTACGCCTCACCTTCTTACTTGCTACGCCTCATCTTCATACTTGCTACGCCTCACCTTCATACTTGCTACGCCTCACCTTCATACTTGCTACGCCTCACCTTCATACTTGCTACACCTCACCCTCAGGCGTGCTACAGTTTCCACAATGTTACTACTCATCGCTCCTCGTGGCACGCCCTCGCGGTGACTGTAATTAATGGCAGCCATCTTGTTGTGAGGCCAGCATTATTTTACCTGTTTGTTTCCATGCATGTTCGCCTGTAGCTGTGCGTACGACTGTGCCAGGAGGGATGAATGGTGAAAGAAGGCCGGGAGGGGGGGGGCATGGAATGAGGAAACTGTACTCAACAGGTGTAAAGAATCATCAGACGTTTATCTAAATTTACGGACCTTAAATTTATTAACGGCCATTCATTGATTCGATATATTTTCTGTTTTTATTTGTGTGTTTGTATGTGTTTTTTTTTTATAATTTCCAGCTATTAATTTCGTTGATGGTTTGTGGAGAATCAGGGAAAATTTTAAACGAGCACCTGAAGAGTTTGAACGTAAGAAATGACCAAATGAAAATACATAGATTTTATTTCATGCGGGGACAAAGTGCCCTTGTGCAAGAGTGGGAAGAGTGGCCTGGTGTAAGAGTGGCCTGGTGTAAGAGTGGCCTGGTGTAAGAGTGGCCTGGTGCAAGAGTGGCCTGGTGTAAGAGTGGCCTGGTGTAAGAGTGGCCTGGTGTAAGAGTGGCCTGGTGTAAGAGTGGCCTGGTGTAAGAGTGGCCTGGTGTAAGAGTGGCCTGGTGTAAGAGTGGCCTAGTGTAAGAGTGGCCTGGTGCAAGAGTGGCCTGGTGTAAGAGTGGCCTGGTGTAAGAGTGGCCTGGTGCAAGAGTGGCCTGGTGTAAGAGTGGCCTGGTGTCAGAGTGGCCTGGTGTAAGAGTGGCCTGGTGTAAGAGTGGCCTGGTGCAAGAGTGGCCTAGTGTAAGAGTGCCCTAGTGCAAGAGTGGCCTAGTGTAAGAGTGGCCTGGTGCAAGAGGGCTCTAGTGCAAGAGTGGTCTAGTACAAGAGTGGCCTGGTGTAAGAGTTGCCAGGTACAAGAGTGTTTTAGTGCAAGAGTGGTCTCGTGTAAGAGTGGCCTAGTGCAAGAGTGGCCTGGTGCAAGAGTGGCCCAGTGCAAGAGTGGATTAGAACATAAGGCTAACGGGGTCTAAACAGCTTCTCAAAACAGACTCCGGAAAATGACGTATCTGGTGATGATGCACGAAGTAACTTGCTGTTCAGCTCATACTAGGAATATAAAATTATTCTAAATCCCTTTTATCCCCCCCCCCCAAAACCTCACCTCTCTCGGTTTGGGGCCGAACCCTTCACTGAAACAATTCCTGGCTGACGTAGACCCGAAATGAGGAAAGGGGAACGAGGGGGTTGGGAGTGGGGGACCGGGAAAAGAGGGGGGGGGGTCTACAATATTTTTTTTTCTCCAAAAAAACAACTTGAGCCAATGAGAGAGTTTGTTCCCACCACGCGCGGAGAACTGGACCACTCCACCTACATGCCTTCATGTGTTTCCTGCGGTCTCCATAGAGCGTGCGTGGTTTTCCTTGAGGTGGCCGCACACTAGCATTGATTTAACAAGCGGTTAGAGAGGCCAGAGAGGTGGACTTTTCAATTTGAAAAAAAAAAGTGGCGATTAATTCTTAAATTACAAGAAGACCGACAAAGTGATCACCCGCCCCCCACTGTTTGTTTGTTGATTGTTTATTCGGAGTTTATTTCCAAGAGTTGAACAATTCGTTGGATAGCCTTGGTGGGTTGATCCGGCACGCAAGATTCTTCCGGCTTAGACTGACAGGTAATGAAACCTTAAATAAAGATTGGACGTGTCTTTGTGAATTCTAAATTGTCTGCTTATTTAATGTTGTGTTGTGTGTAATTGTCTGCTTATTTAATGTTGTGTTGTGTGTGTGCGTGTGTGTGCATGTGTGTGTGTGTGTCTGTGTGTGCGTGTGTGTTTGTGTGTCTCTGTGTGCGTGCGTGTGTGTGTCTCTGTGTGAGTTATATTCCGTACCGTTGGTGGCGTCGTAGGACTGCTATGGTTAGTATCTGATGCCATGTTATTCACATTAGCTGCAGGAGACGATTGGCAAGGTATGGGTTCGGATCGTTTTCGGGAAAATAATTTTACACTCAAGGTTCCTATTTATTTTTATATATTTTTTTTTAAATTTTCGTGGATGGTAAAAAAAAGAAAGGTCGGGGTGAGGGGTGGGGGGAGGGGATGGGGCTCAGAGGATTATCAGCAAGTGTTATGAAATGTTTGGGGCAATGAAAGCAATGGGTTTGATGGACCAGTGGGAACATCTTCGGACCTGCTTATGTTGATATGTTTTCAGAGAAATGTCTTTCACAGAAACTCAACAAAAACACAAAATTATTAAAAAAAAACAAAAAAAAAACAGAGTGATGATGAGGCTCCTGGCCGATGAAATACTCCCAAAAATAATGCGTTTCTCTAAAAACTAAAAACACAACATTTCTATTTTTGTTTTTTTTAAATGCAACATTTCTCTAATAATTGGTTGTTTAGACACGAAATCTAATTGTGTCATTCTTCTGGACACTCAACCAGTGACTTGATAGTAATTTTTTTTTTTTTTTTTTTTTTTTTTTTGAAAANACTTGGATGTGGGGGGGGGAGAGAGAGAGAGAGCGGGGACGAGAGAGTGTGGGGCGGGGGCTGAATCATGTTCTAAATATTCAGAGATGAGCAACATTCATCTTCTACCCCCCCCCCCCGCCCGCCAGCACCACCCCGAACCCCGACCACCACCCCTGAACTCATACACAGGAAAACACCCCTCTCCCCCCCCCCAGCCCCTCTCACCACCCTTATCCATTAGAACAGGTATTCTACGGGAACTTGAAGGTAAAAGATTGTTGGTAGTTCCTCATTGCTCACCTGGGGGGCTCTCGTGTGTCAGGAAAGATGCAGCGCATATCAACGTATGTTAAGAATTACGTTGTATCTAGGAATAGTTTTAGATGAGAATATGCGTTGCAGGAGAATAATTGCTTGCAATGAGAACATTTGTATAGGCAAAACAAAAAATACATCAGATCTCATCAGATAAGTTACGTTAAAATCATCAGTCTTTAAACTGAGTTGCTTTATTTAACAACAACATACACTTTCTATAAGATCATGGAGGCAGGGTAGGTTATATTATTTCCTTCTCTCCCCAACACACTTTTATCTCTTTCGCTCTCTCTCTCTCTCTCTCTCTCTCTATTTCTCTCTCTCTCTCTCTCTCCCTCTTTCACACACACTGTCCCTTTACTTTTTGTCCGTTTTCCACATGTCGACCATGTCAATTTTCTCCTCAGACTTATCCAAAATATTTTCAGAAGGCCTATAGAGGCCGCCCCACTGCTATGAGCAACCTCTCCTAAATGTCTAATATCCCAGGGCTCTCCACCAACAGATTTGCTCAGAGTGATTTCAAAGTCCGTTTCTTTCCGTCTACAGTAATCTACACGTTTCACTCTCAGTGGCGATCCCGTTGGTCTTAAGTGGTTCTCAAAAATTGTGTCTTCACATACGGCAATCACAAATGTCTGCTTGCAACAACTTGCTCTTTTCAGTATACCATGCCTGTAGTTTGTTTTGGATGGATTGGCTTTATCCGAACTTAGAGTGGCTTTATCCGAAAAAAAGATTGTCTTTATCCAAGCTTACAGTGTTTTTATCCCAATTAAAACTGACTTTTTCCGAACATAAATTGTCCTCTGGCGACCCTTGGTTCGAGCTCACCCGAGGCTAGAAAGTTCATAAAGTTTATCTAATAATACACGAGGCTTAACCTACGACCTATTGTGGTTTACATGTAAGTTGCATGGGCCATCCGAACCGAAATTGGTCCATCTGAGCCGAAATTGGTCCATCCGAGCCGAAATTAGTCCATCTGAGCCGAAATAGGTCCATCTGAGCCGAAATTGCACTATCCGAGCCAAAATTTGACCATTCAAGCCCAGATTATGTCTTTCAAGTATAATAGGTACCATTTCACCGAACCTAGATTTTCGGGCAATCCTAGGCTATTCGGACTCGCCAAGGCTATTTGGGCTACTATCCAAGGCTAATTGGGCTGCTATCCAAGGCTATTTGGGCTACTATCCAAGGCTATTTGGGCTACTATCCAAGGCTATTTGGGCTACTATCCAAGGCTATTTGGGCTATCCTAGAAAAAATCGGGTTCATTCCTTAAATTCCACGTAGCAGAGGAAAACAAATTGTTGTGAAGCAGGACTTGTCTCTACGGGAAAGTCACTTGCGTTGGCAGGAAAAGGGAGGTAATGATAGACACAAACGGGAGATGACTGTGATTAGTTGGTAGTGGTTGTTTTTTTCCCTCCACTGAAAATACAGAAATCAATTTTTTTAATGGCAACAACAACAAAAGCAAAGAATTTTTGATAAAGGATGTAACAACACATTAACATGAAGTTTGTTGCATAAATTTGTAATCTCAAACCCTTACGACCAGATTAGTAGAGAACAATACTCAATAGCCGAGAAGAAGAAGAAGACAAGAATCGGTCAGCTTGTGGATTGGGTCCTTGAATTTCAGATTTCCAGAAGAACTCTGACAAACTCAGTCGATAAGTAGTTTCAAAATGTTGGCAATATATAGATTGCTGTATGAATGATGTGTTGTTTTCCTCATGGTATAGACCAGAAAAACATAGAGATATTCTTGCTGAAATATGTTAAAACACTGAGATGTTCTGGCTCGAATATGTTAAAACAGTCGTCGGTAAATCGTGGCTCTTTATAGACCTGAGTGCTGCTTGCCCAGTCGGCCACTAATCGGATTTGACCCTTTAAAATATGGTTCTTGACAGGTTCTTGAAAAGAAATTGGGCTCTCAAAAAAAAATATATAATCGTCGTGCTGCTGATTTTTTGGCTCTTTTGACTAATGAATTTGCCGAATACTGTGTTAGGACGTAGAGATAATCTTGCTCACATATGTTTAAACAATCAAACAAAGCACATGCCCAGTATACAAATACCAGTAATTAAAAGTGTTCTGTTTGTAGAGAGACACTAGATCAAGATTACATTAACGTGTTTGTTAAAGAAATGTGATAATTGAATGTATGTGTAGAGAATGAGTACATGAGAGCTAGTCCATGACAACTGCATCTGTTGTCCCATTCTTCATGCGTTGCTATAATCATCAACGATATCGTGTCCAGCACTTATCTCCGTGTCCATTGGTCACTTCGTCAGCTCCAGCACTTACCTCCGTGTCAACTTGTCACCTTGTCAGCTCGTATACGTCAGCGGTGACATACAACAGACCGTGTATTTCAATGCTTAAAATATACGCATTGCATCGTATTTGTCGGACTGGTTATCAAATATCACCGGGGCTTTTGTTTCCTTATCAACAAACCTCTCCTAGAGAGAGCTTGGAGGATAATTTACGGTTGCCGTCGCCATGGAAACATCGATTTGGATTTCACCCCCCCCCCCTACAAACCGGGGCTGCCCACTTCCCACCCCTTCTCCAGCGTGCCTCATCCATATCAAAATGAGCAACATAAAACAGCAAGCTACAACATTTGTTGTTCGAACAGTATGACGAATAGGAAGAAAAAATAAATTGGTAATTTCGAGAGCCCCATCCCCAATCCTCACCCCCACCCCCCAAAGTCCCCCTTTACCCACCCCCGTCTGCTCACCACAAGCCGACCTCGGTTCACGCAGTTCTCGGAACCGGCCAAAAGTCGTGAGATCGCAGACACCAACAAATGGCCTTGTCCTGGACACAGCCACCAGTTGCCCATAAATGTCCTTGTCCTGGACACAGCCACCAGTTGCCCATAAATGTCCTTGTCCTGGACACAGCCACCAGTTGCCCATAAATGTCCTTGTCCTGGACACAGCCACCAGTTGCCCATAAATGGCCTTGTCCTGGACACAGCCACCAGTTGCCCATAAATG
>CAXITT010000534.1:143295-185233 GCA_964033795.1 Lymnaea stagnalis | reverse complement strand
GGGGGGCGGGGGGGGGGGGGGTGGGGGGCGGAAGGGCGGTACATGAAAGATGAGTCGGAAAGCGTGTATACAGAGGAGGGGTGGGCGAGTGATAATAAAAGAGATTGGGTGCGGGGTGGGTGGGGCGCCGATAATAAATGCTGATATTTTATCGCTTTGTGGGGAGGGTGGTGGGTTGGGGGGTGGGGGCGGGGGTTGAATCGGGTGATGCTTCTAATCTGTGTTGCGTTGACAATATACAATGTAAAGCAATAGCTCGGAGGATATATACAGCGTATTTTGCAGCAATATTCAATAGCTGGAAGGGCAGACGCGAAGATAATAATTATAGGAGTAGGCGCGAACCAGCTATTAAGAGGGTTGGTGGAAGCAATGACTTGACCAAATACGTGTGTGGATAGAGATGACAAACAGTGGTGGCTGGCTGGCTGGCTGGCTGGCTAAAATAAGATTTGAAGTCAAATAGTTTGGGTGGTTAGACACAATATAATTTCTTTAACAATAGTTGTATGGTTAGATGCGAAATGAAAAGACCCATGTCTCAATGTGTTTAATTGTATTTATTTTTTTTTATTTTTTTTTAAAAAGGATTAGAAATGCCGTGAATAAATCTATCGCTCTATTCTACGGATACATCAAGTTTATCTATGTTACATGCACTTCATAATTGAATTGATTTTTTTTTAAAATTTAATATGCAAATTATATTAAAAACAACAGGTTGACTATGATATACCCCCCCCCCCTCAAATGTCTATCTACAGCCCAACCTAACACTTTTTCCAAATGTCTACCTACAGCCCAACCTAACACTTTTTCCAAATGTCTACCTACAGCCCAACCTAACACTTTTTCACAATACCTACATCCCACCCTAACACTTTTTCCCAATGTCTATCTACGGCCCAACCTAACACTTTTTCCCAATGTCTACCTACAGCCCACCCTAACACTTTTTCCCAATGTCTACCTACAGCCCAACCTAACACTTTTTGTTTAAGGCAAGTGACAGTTTTTGAGACATTGGCCTATTGTTTGAGGCAAGTGACATATTTTGAGACATTGGCCTTTTGTTTGAGGCAAGTGACAGTTTTTAAGACATTGGCCTTTTGTTTGAGGCAAGTGACAGTTTTTAAGACATTGGCCTTTTGTTTGAGGCAAGTGACAGTTTTTGAGACATTGGCCTTTTGTTTGAGGCAAGTGACAGTTTTTAAGACATTGGCCTTTTGTTTGAGGCAAGTGACAGTTTTTAAGACATTGGCCTTTTGTTTGAGGCAAGTGACAGTTTTTAAGACATTGGCCTTTTGTTTGAGGCAAGTGACAGTTTTTAAGACATTGGCCTTTTGTTTGAGGCAAGTGACAGTTTTTAAGACATTGGCCTTTTGTTTGAGGCAAGTGACAGTTTTTAAGACATTGGCCTTTTGTTTGAGGCAAGTGACAGTTTTTAAGACATTGGCCTTTTGTTTGAGGAAAGGGATAGTTTTTGAGACGAAAGAAACTTTTGGAGACAAAAATTTTGGAGACAACAGCCCATTTTTTTAGACGAAAGCCGATTTTTTTATGTAAGGAGTGATGGTGTAAGGCGTTATGCTGTACGGAATGATGATAAAAGGAGTGATGATGTAGGGAGTGATGATGTAGGGAGTGATAATGTAGGGAGTGATGATGTAAGGAGTGATGATGTAGGGAGTGATGATGTAAGATATGATAATGTAAGGCGTGATGATGTAGGGAGTGATGATGTAAGGAGTGATGATGTAAGGAGTGATGATGTAGGGAGTGATGATGTAGGGAGTGATGATGTAGGGAGTGATGATGTAGGGAGTGATGATGTAAGATATGATAATGTAAGGCGTGATAATATAAGGAGTGATGATGTAGGGAGTGATGATGTAGGGAGTGATGATGTAAGATATGATAATATAAGGCGTGATGATGTAAGGAGTGATAATGTAAGGAGTGATGATGTAGGGAGTGATAATGAAAGGAGTGATAATGTAAGGAGTGATGATGTAAGGAATGATGATGTAAGGAGTGACAATGTAAGGAGTGATGATGTAGGGAGTGATGATGTAAGATATGATAATGTAAGGCGTGATGATGTAAGGAGTGATAATGTAAGGAGTGACGATGTAGGGAGTGATAATGTAAGGAGTGATGATGTAAGGAATGATAATGTAAGGAGTGATGATGTAGGGAGTGATGATGTAAGATATGATAATGTAAGGCATGATGATGTAAGGAGTGATAATGTAAGGTGTGATGATGTAGGGAGTGATAATGTAAGGAGTGATGATGTAAGGAGTGATAATGTAAGGAGTGATAATGTAAGGAGTGATGATGTAAGGAATGATGATGTAGGGAGTGATGATGTAAGATATGATAATGTAAGGCGTGATGATGTAAGGAGTGATAATGTAAGGAGTGACGATGTAGGAGTGATAATGTAAGGAGAGATGATGTAAGGAGTGATAATGTAAGGAGTGATGATGTAGGGAGTGATGATGTAAGATATGATAATGTAAGGCGTGATGATGTGGGGAGTGATAATGTAAGGAGGATGATGTAAGTAGTGATAATATAAGGAGTGGTGATGTAGGGATTGATAATGTAAGGAGTGATAATGTAAGGAGTGATGATGTAAGGGATGAAAATGTAGGGAGGGATAATGTAAGGAGTGATGATGTAGGGAGTGATAATGTAGGGAGTGATGATGTAGGGAGTGATGATGTAGGGAGTGATGATGTAAGATATGATAATTTAAGGGGTGATGATGTAGGGAGTGATGATGTAGGGAGTGATGATGTAGGGAATGATGATGTAGGGAGTGATGATGTAGGGAGTGATGATGTAGGGAGTGATGATGTAAGATATGATAATGTAAGGCGTGATGATGTAAGGAGTGATAATGTAAGGCGTTATGATGTAGGGAGTGATAATGTAAGGAGTGATGATGTAGGGAATGATGATGTAAGGAGTATGATGTAAGATATGATAATATAAGGCGTGATGATGTAAGGAGTGATAATATAAGGAGTGATGATGTAGGGAGTGATAATGTAAGGAGGATGATTTAAGGAGTGATAATATAAGGAGTGATGATGTAGGGAGTGATGATGTAGGGAGTGATGATGTAAGATATGATAATATAGGGCGTGATGATGTAAGGAGCGATAATGTAAGGAGTGGTGATGTAGGGAGTGATAATGTAAGGAGTGATAATGTAAGGAGTGATGATGTAAGGAATGATTATGTAAGGAGTGATAATGTAAGGCGTTATGCTGTACGGAATGATGATGTAAGGACTGATGGTGTAAGTAGTGATGATGTAAGGAGTGATAATGTAAGGAGTGATGATGTAGGGAGTGATAATGTAAGGAGTGATGATGTAAGGAGTGATAATGTAAGGAGTGATGATGTAGGGAGTGATGATGTAAGATATAATAATGTAAGGCGTGATGATGTAAGGAATGATAATGTAAGGAGTGATGATGTAGGGAGTGATAATGTAAGGAGTGATGATTTAAGGAGTGATAATGTAAGGAGTGATGATGTAGGGAGTGATAATGTAAGGAGGATGATGTAAGGAGTGATAATATAAGGAGTGATGATGTAGGGAGTGATAATGTAAGGAGTGATAATGTAAGGAGTGATGATGTAAGGAATGATGATGTAGGGAGTGATAATGTAAGGAGTGATGATGTAAGTAGTGATAATGTAAGGAATGATGATGTAAGGAGTGATTATGTAAGGAGGGATAATGTAAAGAGCTAGAATGTAAGGCGTGATGATGTAAGGAGTGCTAATGTAAGGAGTGATGATGCAAGGAGTGATAATGTAAGGAGTGATGATGTAAGTAGTGATAATGTAAGGAATGATGATGTAAGGAGTGATAATGTAAGGAGTGATGATGTAATGGGGGTAATGTAAGAAGTGATAATGTAAGTAGTGATAATGTAAAGAGTGATAATGTAAGGACTGATAATGTAAGGAGTGATAATGTAAGGAATGATGATATAAGGATTGGTAATGTAAGGAGTGATGATGTAAGTAGTGATGATGTAAGGAGTGATGATGTAAGGAGTGATTGTGTAAGTAGTGATGATGTAAGGACTGATGGTGTAATTAGTGATTATGTAAGGAGTGATGATGTAAGGAGTGATGGTGTAAGTAGTGATGATGTAAGGACTGATGGTGTAAGTAGTGATGATGTAAGGAGTGATGATGTAAGGATTGGTGATGTAAGTAGTGATGATGTAAGGACTGATGGTGTAAGTAGTGATGATGTAAGGAGTGATGATGTAAGGACTGATGGTGTAAGTAGTGATGATGTAAGGAGTGATGATGTAAGGACTGATGGTGTAAGTAGTGATGATGTAAGGAGTGATGATGTAAGGATTGGTGATGTAAGTAGTGATGATTGTTGTTTTTTTTTTTTAAATCAAGTTTTAATCGGTGCAACCGTTCGGTCTTGTTTTTTTGTTTGAGTCTAAGAATGTCCATGGACATTTATACGACTGACTCTCCTGACTCTCCCCTCTAATTTCTTTTTGTTTAATCCTATCTGTGTCTTGCCTCACCGACGTATTTCAATAGACACATTGTATAGCGTTCGCCGTCTTAATGTTGAAGGTGAACAATTGAATAAAACATCGCGTGGAGCGACTTTTTAACAGCGGTCTTAGCAAGCGCACCGTGTAACTCGATCCCCCTATTTAGACGGGCATTTTTTTTATTTTTACCATCCTTCAATAATCGTAGCACAGGAGATTTAAAAAAAAAAAAAAAAAACAAAAAAAACAAATGGTCTGTTAATGAAGAATAATGCTATCGCTACTGGAAATTAATTTTCGCTGCTTTGGGAAATGCGCTCTCAGACACGAAGATAAGATTGTTTACATTATTATCTTACAACATACCGGTACGTGTTATCTTATACACCGTGGGATTGTGCATAAGGCCAGATTCTTGCTGTCCTCTCGGATACTAACATTGCAGCTAGGTGTTAATTTTTATTTTATAGTTTGTTTGTTTGTTGTTTTTTTTTTGTTTTTTGTTGTTGTTTTTTTGTGTACTGTTGTTTGTTCTCTGGAGCAGGCTTCTCACCGACACGTTCGTTGTTTTGTTGCGTCTTTTTTTTTTTTTTATTCTCAGGTTTTCCCATACTCAGTTTCTTTTTTCATAAGGCCCCAAGTTTTTTTTGTTTTTTTTTGTTTTTTTTTTGTGTTGTTTTGTTTGTTTTCTGGAGCTTGCTTCTCACCGATATTTTCGTTGTTTTTTTGCTTTTTTTTTTTTTTTTTTTAATCTCAGGTTTTCCCATACTCAGTTTCGTTATTCATAAGGCCCCAAGGCGCTCGGGCCTCTTTAATTCGTCGTCTGCTTTTCCAGGGGGCTTCATGTTATAGGTAGCATAGGTCCTCTTTTACGTCAGTGACCTTCACCTTCTATGTCCTTTTGTCGGCCCAATTTGTATATAATCTCACACTAGAGGGTACGTTTGAGACAAAATATGATTACAATCTAGTAGAGTCTGGTTCAGTTGGTTAATTTTGAAAATATTTGTGACTCTATAAATCAAATGAAAGCCTCTTCTTCACACTATTAAATATAACATTTTTATCGAATTAACCCTTCAGATACAATTTTTATCTTGCCTTAAAACACGACTTTATTGTAACCATGGATAGTAGTTTAAGCCTTGGCTTAAGATAAGATCGTAGCATAGATTGACTGACGCCCTAAGGTACGATTTTTACCACAGAAAAACTTAAGTCTTGAGATAAGATTGTCAGGGATTAACTGAAGCTTTGAGATACGATTGTCTTAGATAAACTTAAGCCTTGAGATACGACGGTTATTATAGATTAAACCTTGAGATAAGATTGTCCTACCCTATTACCTTGAGCCTTGAGATACGACGGTAAACACTGATTTACTTAAGCCTTGAGATAAGATTGTTACTACAGATTAAACCTTGAGATAAGATTGCCATACATTAACTTAAGCCTTGAGATAAGACTGTTAACATTGATTAGCTTAAGCCTTGAGATAAGATTGTCAGAGATTCACTTCAGCCTTGAGATAAGATTGATACAGCAACGATGGCCCAGGCCCAACAAAATTGTCTTATCTCAGGGACGGGCTGAACGACTCACCTGACGGTACATCTCCTGATCCCCTGGTAGGGTCGTGAGTGAGCCTAGACACCTCACCTTTGGGGTTTGGGAGTGGGGGAGACGGGAGGGAGGCACGAAACGTCCAGGTAGGGAGATTAGCCAATACAAGGTGGGGGCTGGGGGAATAAGGGGAAGGGGGTGCTGTTTCTTGTCAGTTCAGGAGGTGAAACGTTTTAGACACCTGGAGGAGGATTGGGGGTGGAGGGGGTAACCTGTGGTACTTAACAGGAAAGATCGGGTTTTAACGTAGAACTCGCGGGCCTTGCACTTAATGACGTCATGACGAAGTTTGAAATGCCTTTTTAAAAAATATTTTTTAAAGACTGGAATAGTTATGGAATAGAAGATTAAGACTTAGACCCAATTTTTTTAGTTAAGTATAAAAGTCGGAATTTTGGATTTGGACTCCATAGACTTTGGTCGAATTAATTTAGAGGCGTAACGATGCAACTCATTTAAAAGTAAGTATATTGAAAATTAAACACAAATTAACACTGGGACGCCATTCTTCATTTTAGTATTTTGTCTTCCCAGTATAAATTACGATGCATCACAGGACCACTTACGTCGATGAAGTAATACGACGAGATAACAAACTCACGTCAGAGCCAATTGTATTATGACTTCATATGGTGATATAGTAGCATTATATTTATATCAGACTGGTTGAAATTTTGGCCTAATGTTTTTTTTAAAAAAAAGGTTTTTATCCGTCAGAGAAGAAAAAAACGACGTTATTTTAACGTTAGTAGCCCAATCAGCAATATGATAAGAACCTCCGATTCTTTCCTCATCGCTATATTAACTTGATTCTGTTTGGTTTTTATTGTTTAGATCCATAAAATATGTCCTGACTTGGATGGGTTTTTTTTTATGAAAAGGATTGTGATACGGCATCGTGAAGGCGTATTTGCGTTTGTCACCTAAGCATAAGCTCCAGATTCCACGTGACCATATATTATATGTTGGGCAGATGATGTTTTTTTTTTTTCAATGGGTCTCTTCACGGTGGAAAAAAGTATCCGTAATTAGGCAATACTTTCTTTCCTACGTTAGGGCATGTAAATGGCGACGTAAATGGTGACTGTGTTAGAAAAAATGTGGAAGTACAATTCCAATAAAGATTTTTGTAATTTTTTTTTTAAAGACGGAACCAAGTAAACGGCTCTGAAAAGATAACTCTGTCGCGAGATGAGGAAATTTAGCGCTCTTCAGAGAATCACGTTTTCCCTATAAAAACTGGATCTTCGAACACCATAGTCAGAACTTTGCCACAATACATCATTATGGCTCACAGATGTGGTTCCGTCAAGCGTAGTCCAACATGTTTGGCGTATGAAAGTGTTCCTATGTTCTTAACCCAAGGAGCAAGAGTGCGTATTCGCTGATTTTCATTTCGAAAGATGTTTTAGTTCGAAAGATGTTCGATTCGAAAGATGTTCCTCATAGATTTCATAAAGGCACCTTCAGGAGAACTTGGCGTGATTCCCACTAACGAAAAATTTACTGACCGACCAAACTTCTTCTTCTTCTTCTATTTCTTAAGGGCCCACGATCAATTTATTCCTCTTCTGATAACACATTACACTTTCACAGCGGCGAAATGTCGAAACAAGAAACACCATAGCTGTGTTACTTGGTGACGACTTTCTAAATCTCTCTTTGAATAGCTCTGCAGCCTTTTTTTTTCTTCAAACAATGTCACCCATCAGAACCACTTAATGCCTTATGTACCAGCGAAAGTAATGCCCAATTACGAAAACAAATCCCTCCACTGAAAGACCCATCTCCAATAACAACAGCCCAACACAACTTCCCGGAGACCTCAGGAAACATATGGTAGCTGGAGCCACGCACCGTTCAATATGCGGGAGTTTCAGTACCGTTACTTTTGTATGCTTGAATGTATATGTTGGATATTTCCATTCAATATACCTCAAAAAAAAAAAACCTGCCACTTGATTGATTGGGGAAGAGCAGTGGTTCTCAAACTTTTTCGGCCACCTTCCCCTTGGGCCTATACATTGGCGCTGACCGCCCCATTTCGAGCTCAGTTATAAGAATTCTTCTGCTAAATTTCGCACAGCTCTCTATGGCAGATAATTACACAGTTGTAAGAGAAACACAAAATATAAATAGAAACATGCGCTTCAATAAAAAATGCCATGCAAGCATAAATAGAATAAGTGTTTGAACAAATGTCATGAAAGCACCAATAGTAACATAAGTTACAATACATGTCATGAAAGCACCAATAGTAACATAAGTTTTAATACATTTCATGAAAGCACCAATAGTAACATAAGTTTTAATACATGTCATGAAAGCACCAATAGTAACAAAAGTTTTAATACTTGTCATGAAAGCACCAATAGTAACATAAGTTTCAATACATGTCATAAAAGCACCTATAGAAAGTTTAAATATGAAATTTTTCGATACTGGATATTTGCGATAAATTACGCACTTAATAGTCCAGACATTCGCCCCTGCATTGATTGACAGAATTGCTCTAAAATAATACACGTTTTCTGTTACATCGCTCTTGTTGTCAGCTCAAAGCGTCCATCTAACTTTCAATGCATAGTTACTCGTCACGGTCCATGTGTCTTATGGTCCATCTGTCTCATGGTCCTTCGGTCTCAAAATTCATCTGTCTCATGATCCATATTTGGTGTTGTGATTATTAAGTCAATTGTTACTTAGAGGATAGGAGATACTAAATTAGTCTTGTTTACGAGATAATCCAGCAGTCTTGGATAAGTGATATGCCCGAGATTGTGTGACTGGTGAAAGAATTTTCAAAAAGATAGACATTCGAGACGAGAGATATCCGAGACGAAGACATCAGAGATGAAGACATCAGAGTCGAAGACATCAGAGACGAGGACATTGGAGACGAAGACATCAGAGACGAAGACATCAGAGACGAAGACAACAGAGATGAGGACATCAGAGACGAAGACATCGGAGATGAGGACATCAGAGACGAAGACATCCGAGGCGAAGACATCCGAGACCACGACCAACACATAACAAGACAAATATAGACAAAGGCCAACATAGACCAAGACCAGCAGATATCAAGAAAGAAATATACCAACAAAGACAAAAACCAAAATAGGTGAATACCAACATAGGAAAAGACCTACATGGGTGAATACCAACATAGGAAAATACCTACATAGGTGAATACCAACATAGGAAAAGACCTACATAGGTGAATACCAACATAGGAAAAGACCTACATAGGTGAATACCAACATAGGAAAAGACCTACATAGGTGAATACCAACATAGGAAAAGACCTACATAGGTGAATACCAACATAGAAAAAGACCTACATAGGACAAGACCAATATGGTGCCCCATGACCAACATAAATAAAGAACAGTAAAAACGAAGACCAACATAGACAATGACCAATGTAGGCAAAGACCAACAAAGACCAAGACCAACATATACCAATACATAGGTATACTTTGATAGGATAGGTATACTTTGATAGGTATACTTTGATAAGTATACTTTAATAGGTATTCTTTGATAGGTATACTTTGATAGGTATACTTTGATAGGTATACTTTGATAGGTATACTTTGATAGGTACACTTTGATAGGTATACTTTGATAGGTATACGTTGATAGGTACACATGGAGAGTTATACTTGGATAGGTATACTTTGATAGGTATACTTTGATCGGTATACTTTGATAGGTATACTTTGATAGGTATACATGGAGAGTTAGACTTTGATAGGTATATTTTGATAGGCGTCGTCTTTTATTGTCCGAGTAAAAGACACTAGGATGTATGTAAACAAGTAAGTGTGAAAATTTAAGCATTCAACTGGGAACCTGGGACAAATTCAGGTATACATTTTTTTTAAAAAGCAGTAGGACAGAAAAGGACTGGGGTGATTTGAGAGGCGCGCATGGATAGGCGCACATTTTGATTTGCGCACATTCTGATATAGCCATACTCTTCTAGTAGGCGGATATTCTTATATGCTCATATTCTGATTCTAGTAAAACTTTGATAAGTAGCTCAATCTCGGCTATGTTACACTTATTGGGAAACACCTATGCATAAAATGTTGGTCGCTTTGCGCATGCATTTTTGTTATAGCTAGTTTATATCTCTATTGGGTGGTTCATTTATGACATGCATTATTTCTTGCTATACCAGTTGTGCTGTTCAATTGCGTCAAATTTATTGTGCTTAAAATGTTGTTTTTTTTTTTAAACGCATTCTTTTGTTTTACTATATAGTATAGTGCGTTCAACAAGAAATTTGACGAAAATTTTAACGTGTGAACTAAAAAAGGATTCGAACAAATTTCCATTCGATCAAATTTCCGTCGACGAAATTTCTTTCGATCAGATTTCCGGTAACCGTTAAATTGTGTAGTAGCTTTTATCATTAACTGTTTAGAGCAATATAATATGAGCTACAATGTTAAGATAAATAGTTGCAGGTTACGCTTCGATGGAGAAGTAGTGCTACTTACATTGTTAGGAGGAAATAGGTGCAAGTTACGCTTCGATGGATAAGTAGTGCTACTTACATTGTTAGGAGGAAATAGGTGCAAGTTACGCTTCGATGGATAAGTAGTGCTACTTACATTGTTAGGAGGAAATAGGTGCAAGTTACGCTTCGATGGAGAAGTAGTGCTACTTACATGGTCGGCACATATTATTGAAGCTATAACATTGCTGCGATAATTACTGTTGGTTACATCTTGGGGAGAAATGGCTGTAGTTATGTTGTGCGCGCAGAAATATAGGCTTTAGTTGAAGGTTCAGCGGAGAGCTACATTGTTTTTATTATAGCAACGATAACTCGCCCGCAATCGATTGGAACGCATGGATCATTGGCATATAGCTATGACGTCATCCCAATGCGCCGTGCGAAGAAGTCATGTGACATGATCTCATTGTAAGCAATGCGCTTATTTCTTCTATTTTCTTCTCTTTACACTTGCCAACGGCAGGTCATCCCATAGGCAGCGTCATCTATCTTGAACAAAACGAGCGTAGTGGAAAAAAACAAAAAACGAACTGAACCCGTTCAGGAATATAATGCTCGGATCTACTTAGTAGTATTCGCTGTTGACCCCTGGGCTCCTGGAGGAGACCGGGAACGAACATGCCGCCGTCTTAGATCTGCGCGGAATCTAAGACTTGACACCCCGCACCCCCCCCCCCACCCCACTCTTTTCCTTGATTGAATTTACTGCCCTTATCGTAATAAAAATTGACACCGGGAATCTTCTGGGTGTTGTAGGGAAAGTTTAAAAAAAGGGGTTGGGGGGGGGGTCTAAACTATAGAGTCTAGATAAAGGCGGTATCTATTTTGTTCTATTTTACACTGCAGGGATAGATAGTCGTATCTCTTGAACTGTGGCTTGGGGTGAAAAGGTGTGGTGTCGGACGGGGAGAGGGGTAGGGGGCTGGAGGGAAGGGGGAGGGGGCTTACGGTGAGGGTGAGTCACCAATCTGTTGAAAGGTTGAGCCAGTCACCGCACCGAGGGATGGACCCAGGCAGATAGTGATATTGTGAGACGCGAGACGGAATAACTAACAGGCGTGAGGCAGCAGATCAACTCCTGGATTGAATGCATCAAACGACCAGGCGTTGGGTTTCCTAACCCGTGACAATCAATGTGAAAAGGAAAAAATAAAAAAAGACCACCAAACTGTATTTGTAGAACAGATGTGGCGGCTTCGGGGCTACCTTGTAGTTTTATTCAATAAATCTCCTTTTGACTCTGTAAACAGGAAATATAAAAATGTTCCCTTGTAGCACGACGAGGGATTGTTTCTGATAATAGTAAAGGTTATCTCATTTTTTTAAAAACTTCTAATTGGAATGATCTAAATTGTAAGACTGCCAGTAGCAAAACTGTGTTAAGCTAGTTTCTTCGTTGTTTCTCCTCTTCTTCTTATATTTGAGGGGCCCACGATCAATTTGTTGATCATTCTGGCTCCTAGTTTAAATTCAGAGTTTGCCTTCTCTTAGATGGGTTGCCGTCCAAGGCTAACGAGTCCCATCCAGTGTGCTTGGGATGTTGGCTTTGGTGGGGATTGAACTCTGGACCACCAGAGTTTGCTGTCGTCGTTGTCGCTTTTTTTGTTTTGTTATTGTTGTCCTTGTTTTTGTTGTTGTGTTTTGTCGTCATCGTTGTAGTCGTCATCGTTGTCGTCGTCGTTGTTGTTTTTTAAACAAACATTAAAAACCAAGAGTCCGATGAAATACATGATAACACAACCAATCAAGAAGCTTTAATGACTAAAGCGCATGTTGACACTTTCATCTGCTTTAGCCAGGTCAGTTTCATTGGAGATTGTATTATCAACATTAATGTTAGGGTGAGGGATGTAAACATTAATGTTAGGGTGAGGGATGTAAACATTAATGTTAGGCTGAGGGATGTAAACATTAATGTTAGGCTGAGGGATGTAAACATTAATATTAGGCTGAGGGATGTAAACATTAATGTTAGGCTGAGGGGTGTAAACATTAATGTTAGGCTGAGGGATGTAAACATTAATGTTAGGCTGAGGGATGTAAACATTAATATTAGGCTGAGGGATGTAAACATTAATGTTAGGCTGAGGGATGTAAACATTAATGTTAGGCTGAGGGATGTAAACATTAATGTTAGGCTGAGGGATGTAAACATTAATGTTAGGCTGAGGGATGTAAACATTAATGTTAGGCTGAGGGATGTAAACATTAATGTTAGGCTGAGGGATGTAAACATTAATGTTAGGCTGAGGGATGTAAACATTAATGTTAGGCTGGGGGATGTAAACATTAATATTAGGCTGAGGGATGTAAACATTAATGTTAGGCTGAGGGATGTAAACATTAATGTTAGGCTGAGGGATGTAAACATTAATGTTAGGCTGAGGGATGTAAACATTAATGTTTGGCTGAGGGATGTAAACATTAATGTTAGGCTGAGGGATGTAAACATTAATGTTAGGGTGAGGGATGTAAACATTAATGTTAGGGTGAGGGACGTAAACATTAATGTTAGGGTGAGGGATGTAAACGCCCATTGGAAAATATCGACGTTTATCATCCTCATCATGATCAGTTTCAAGTGATATTCCCGACACAACTTTACAGTTTTAATCCAACACGGAACATCTCTATTGGCCCCATTCCTTATCTTGACCTATTGTCCCCATTCCTTATCTTGACCTATTGTCCCCCACTCCTTATCTTGACCTATTGTTCCCACTCCTTATCTTGACCTATTGTCCCCATTCCTTATCTTGACCTATTGTCCCCATTCCTTATCTTGACCCATCTGTCCCCATTCCTTATCTTGACCTATTCTCCCCCACTCCTTATCTTGACCTATTGTCCCCATTCCTTATCTTGACCTATTGTCCCCATACCTTATCTTGACCCATTTGTCCCCATTCCTTATATTGACCCATTTGTCCCCATTCCTTATCTTGACCTTTTGTTCCCACTCCTTATCTTGACCTATTGTCACCACTCCTTATCTTGACCTATTGTCCCCTCTCCTTATCTTGACCTATTGTCCCCATTATAAGGGTTAAACTTGTGGCCCCCTTTATCCGTATTACAATAGCGGCAAGGTTCTCTATGGCCCCCAATTATAATGATATAATGAGGTTTCTCAATGTACTGTCTTTAACATGACTTTCTCTACTCTCTCATTGATATAATCATTTTTCTCTTGCCTTGTGATAATCATTATCGCAATTGTTATCAAAATACATCCCGCCTCTGTTGTCCTGGTTGTAATGGTTTTCTCAGCCAGCCAGATACCTGGTTGGGCTTGATATAATGTCATTCTTCACTTGTGTGTGGGGGGGGGGGGGGGGTTGGTATAGTCGAACGGGTCATCTCGCCCCTTAATGGAATTAGTCCCAGATTCCCGTCTCAACGTTATAGCCTTGAGCTTAGCTTCCTTCCCCCCACCCCCACCCACTCCCCACCACTTCCCACCCCAACTCATCTCCCCTCAACCAACCTTTCAAAAGGTCTTAAAATCACCTTATGCCAGCAACGACTCGCATCTCGTGGGCTCGAGCTCCGTACACAACTCGAGGCGCTGAGGAGGACAACAACAAGTCAGTATAAACAACTTCGTCTTTTGGTACAACATTTCGATTGCTTCTTTGATGGCATCACGAGGGCATTTTTTTTTCAAATTTTAAGTTATTATTTTATTTGCTATTTTGTTTAAAGAGCCAAAAAATCCGAGTAATAGTTTGAACTCAGCATTCGATCCATTTCATAATTTACTAAGCCTAAGCTACACAGTTTATAAGCAGAATAAGACTCTATTTTACAAAAAAATTTTATGTCTCATACTTTTACAACAGAAGCTTCTTAAACAAATACATTTTTTTTTTTTTTTTTTTTTTTTTTTTTTTTTTTTTTTTTTTTTTTTTTTTTAAAAACTTTAATTTAATTTTTTTAATTTTTTTTTTTTTTTTTTTTTTTTTTCATTTGGAGCAGTTGACAACTAATTTTCATTCTGCGAAACCGTGAACCGCACAGCAGCTCCGTGTGTCGTTGAAACATCAACAACCTACCGAACCAACGGCTCAGTTCTAACTAAATGATAACGTTACGCTGTTGTTGTCGTTGTTGTTGTTTGTTTGTTTGTTTGTTTTTTGTTTGTTTTTTATTTTTGTTTTTTAAAGTGGTGATTAAGTCATATTTTTTGAAGGCTTCAAAAAATGCTTGTCTCACTAAGACCGCCAATAAATCAAACCCAAAAAACCACCTACCCCCCCCCCCCCCCCAAAAAAAAAAAAAGGGAAGAAACAAATCCTCTTGTTGATTCATATATTTAAAAACAAAACAAAAAAACGGGTCCGTTTTCTCCCGTCGTCTAATTGGTGTGTTGAATGCATCATGTAAACAGTGGACCAGAGGTGGCGCACAGTCAAGAACACTTTTAGCTGTTGACGCATTTTTTGGAAATATTTTTTTGTTGTTTGTTTTTTTTTTTCCTGGGTCGCTAATTTTTCTTCTTCATGGAACCGAGAAATAATTGGCTTCAGCTTTCAATGGGTGATGTGTTGATTTGATGTTGTTTTTTTTTAAAAAGCTTTATTTACCATAACAAACTTTCTAAGGTATAAATAATTTGATGTACAGATATACATTTAATGTGCAGGTATGCATAGTAGAGGCAGGTGTATATTTAATGTCCATGTATACATTTGATAAGCAGGTATATATTTAATGTGCCGTATATACATTATTTGATTTTCATGAGTAGTTTTGATGTGCAGGTATAGATTTAATGTGCCGGTATATACATTTGATGTCCATGTGTAGTTTTGATGTGCAGGTGTAGATTTAATGTTCATGTATATTTGATGTAAAGATGTACATTTACTGAGGAGTTATACATAATTTGATGCGCAGGCATACATTCAAAGTGCAGGTGTTGTTGACCTCATTACATTTAAAATTGAGTCTTAAACGCTTTTACATACAGGGGTACCACACTGTAGTCGCAGGCTCTGGGCGGACTGACCACCCCCCTTCCCCCCCCCCCCAAATGGTAAAGCTGTCCTACTTTATGAACCCTAATCATCGCGTTATACAGCGGTTGGTTGCTCCTGGGGTACCACACTGTAGTCGCAGGCTCCGGGCGGACTGACCCCCCCCCTTCCCCCCCCCCCCAAATGGTAAAGCTGTCCTACTTTATGAACCCTAATCATCGCGTTATACAGCGGTTGGTTGCTCCATCGTACGTTCAAAGTTGCGCTGTATCATGTCAACACTATGGAGCAAAGCGCTTGTTTCCGTAAAACACATTAGACTGAGGCATCCCGCCAATAGAGCTGTTGTCTTCTTATTAGCCATTTGCTTTAAGCCATTACCGGGGGCTTGTTTTCTGTGGAGTGTTAGAATTATACCGACTCCAATTCTTCATCCAGTCGATGACGTCACAGGGGCGTTGTTCTACGACACATTCGCCACTATTGTCCTCAATTCCAAATTAAAGTGAAGTGTCTGACTCCAGATTAAGGACTGCCGTCAGGATTGTTGTGGAGACGAATTTCAGGGATCCCAGCTGCGCCACTAATAAGTTATGGTGATTAAAGCAAAACAATTTTTTTTTAAAAAGGCTCATTGTGCTGTGCGACGGTAATACGGGAGGTAGACGAAGGTGTGGTGTTGGCCATGTATTCGGCGATAAAATATTTTAAGAGCCGAAAAAAATAGAAAGAGGTCAGAGTTCCCGTACGTAAATTTTCCTGCAGATGGGGCCGATGGGAAGGGAAAAGGGCGGGGAGGAGGGGGGAGGATACGACGACAGGTAGATATAAACATCGTAAGCTCCAAACGTGTGTGTGACTTTGTGTTTGAGCCTGTTATGGCAATAATTAAAGAAGACCGAGTGCTATGGACAGACCACTGTACTGTACAGCTCACTTCTTTAATCGTCCTCTCGATTCTCTTTCCTAACCCTTTATATATATGTATATATATATATATATATATNTATATATATATATATATATATATATATATATGATTATTTTTCTCTTTCTATTTACCTATCTGTCTAACATCTCTCTCTCTCCCTCCTCTCTCTCTCTCTCTCTCTCTCTCTCTCCTCTCTCTCCCTCCTCTCTCTCCCTCCTCTCTCTCTCTCCCTCCTCTCTCTTTCTCTCTCTTCATATTTCGTTCACCTCCTTCCATTTTAATGTGTTTATTAACCCAATTCAACTCCTTTTAACTTCTCTTCCCTTAACCCTCACCCACTTTCTCTTTCTGTCTCCCTCTTTTCCGAAATATACCACTGTTTTTTACCATCTAATTTCGTTCTTTCCTCTACCCCTCTATCGTTTTCCCCTGTTCCATTTTTACTTTCTATTTTGGGTTGAGTCAGGCCACCTTTAAAGAAATATTAGCATTAGAAGGAAACTGAAGAAACCATGTCTAAACTAGGATCATTGATCAACGACATGATTCTTGTGGTCTAAACTAGGATCATTGATCAGCGACATGATTCTTATGGTCTAAACTAGGATCATTGATCAGCGACATGATTCTTATGGTCTAAACTAGGATCATTGATCAGCGACATGATTCTTATGGTCTAAACTAGGATCATTGATCAGCGACATGATTTTTATGGTCTAAACTAGGATCATTGATCAGCGACATGATTCTTATGGTCTAAACTAGGATCATTGATCAGCGACATGATTCTTATGGTCTAAACTAGGATCATTGATCAGCGACATGATTCTTATTGTCTAAACTAGGATCATTGATCAGCGACATCATTCTTATGGTTTGTTCATGCAAATTCAACCAGACTGTAATATTTGTATGGCTCCAGATGCCCTCCCCGTTATGCGCATAACTTCAGAACAGCCCACCACTTTGTCCTGTCCACAACATCAGCACAACTCACGTATCCGGAAATTTGTTTGAAAGAAATTTCGTCAACGGAATATTGATCGACTGAAATTTGATGGAACGGAAGTTTGGTCAAATCTTTTTTTTTTCAGTTCACATGTTAAGATTTTGCCTCAAATTTCTTTTTGAACGCATTATTTTGTTCTACTATAGTAAAGTGCGTTCCAAAAGAAATTTGATGAAAACTTGATGATCGTGTGAATTGGAAAAATAAACCTAACAACCTTCCGTTCGATCGAATTTCCGTCGATGAAATTTCTTTCAAACAAATTTCCGGTAACCCTCACACTCTCTCCAAACTATGACATCCAAAAACCCACACTCTGGTTGTAAGCATCACAAATATCCCACACTCTAACCTGATTATTAGGTGACGATGGAATGGGTTTCGGAGGACGAAATCCACATGGCCTAGGATTATTCTTAACAAGCTTGTTTCCAACAGCCTCTCTCCACGCCACTGGATAACCCAAGGGAACATCATTGGATGATACAGTTTGGCACCAGTGACGTAATTGTATCAATGTTATCCGCCTTTCGCGACTCCATCTCAGTTTGATTTCAGAGTTTCCTTCTCTTAGATGAGTTGCCATCCAAGGTTAACGAGTCCCATCCACCCGGGGAATTGAACTCCAGATCACCAACTTGAGATTTGCTCAGTTTAGACCACTTGGTCACCCAGCACACAAATATCCCACTCTCCAACCTGATTAGTGCATCACAAATATCCCACACTCCAACCTGATTATAGCATCACAAATATCCCACACGCCAACCTGATTATAGCATCACAAATATCCCACACTCTAACCGGACCATAGCATCACAAAGATCCCACACTCTAACCGGACCATAGCATCACAAAGATCCCACACTCTAACTTGATGTTAGCTTCACACGACTACCCACACACTCTCCTTGACATAACTCAATGTCTGGCAATGGCTCGTGTCGGACAGGAAGTGGATGTCTACATTGTACAATTTACTTTTTTTTTTTTTACCGCTAATTTCAAGAGGTAAACAAGACCAAATCGTTTCTCATTATCTAACGACTCTTTAACGTCAAAGCCAATCAGCACCGGGCCACTAGAATTATTTACCTTAAGAAAATCTGAACTCTGAACTTGATCTGATGTGGTGTAAGGTCCACTCTATATGTTACTGCTGTGTCGGGTCGTTTAACCACATCGCTACATTTAAATATAATCCTTAGTTTGTTTCTATAAACAATGTTTTCCCCTCTCAAAAAACACACATTATCTAGAATATTTCCGCCTTAAAACATTATCATTAAAGCATGTTAAACTGACATGCACCATCGCGAACCAAAACCTGTTTAAAAAAATAACATCAAACGCCATTGTGTCCAGTTGGTATGGATCCCCCACACCTTTGTGTCGGGTTGGTATGGATCCCCCACACCTTTGTGTCGGGTTGGTATGGACCCCCCACACCTTTGTGTCGGGTTGGTATGGATCCCCCACACCTTTGTGTCGGGTTGGTATGGATCCCCCACACCTTTGTGTCGGGTTGGTATGGATCCCCCACACCTTTGTGTCGGGTTGGTATGGATCCCCCACACCTTTGTGTCGGGTTGGTATGGATCCCCCACACCTTTGTGTCGGGTTGGTATGGATCCCCCACACCTTTGTGTCGGGTTGGTATGGATCCCCCACACCCTTGTGTCGGGTTGGTATGGATCCCCCACACCTTTGTGTCGGGTTGGTATGGATCCCCAGCGCCTTTGTGTCGGGTTGGTATGGATCCCCCACGCCTTTGTGTCGGGTTGGTATGGATCCCCCACACCTTTGTGTCGGGTTGGTATGGATCCCCCACACCTTTGTGTCGGGTTGGTATGGATCCCCCCCCACACCCTACCAGAATATGAGTATGACTTGTTTTAAGCAGTTCGGTGTGACCTGTACTCAGGTACCTGACCTACAGTTGGTGTGATCTGTGCTCAGATACTGACCTAAAGTTAGTGTGATCTAGGCTTAAGAAGCTCACCTACAGTTGGTGTGATATGTGCTAAAGTACCTGGCCTGCAGTTGGTTTGACCTGTACTCAGGTACCTGACCTATAGTTGGTGTGATCTGTGCTCGAGTATGGGAATTACAGTTTGTGTGATATGTGCTGAAGTACCTGACCTAGAGTTGATGTGATCTGTGCTCAGATACCTGACCTAGAGTTGATGGGATCTGGGATTAAGAAGCTCACCTACATTTGGTGTGATCTGTGCTCAAGTACCTGACCTACATTTGATGGGATCTGTGCTCAAGTATCTGACCTACACTTGATGGGATCTGTTATTTGGTAACTGACCTACAGTTGATGTGAGCTGTGCCCAGGTGCTTGGCCTACAGTTGATGTGATATGTGCTCAAGTACATGACCTACTCCCTCAGCTACCTGACCTACCCTCTCAGGGATGTCCCTGACCTCGTTCTCCCGGGAAAATATCTTTCGGTACATTCCGGCACTTTCCTCGGTACACTCCATGTTTCTCCTGCACATTGTCTCACTCCTTGTGACCCCCACCTCTCGCGAGATCTCACCTCTTGAAACCCCGCCCCTCCCCTCACACACACAAACACACTTACACACATATATGTTCTCACCCCCGGGGGTTCCTTTACCCATGATCTGACACCCCCCCCCCACTGATCCCCACCCAAAGCCTCAACCCTTGGGATTCCCACCCTTATTCTGTCACCTGAAAACCACCAGCAGCACCCTATCGTTTACCTCCCCTTCTCCCAACTCAATGGCTGGATTGAAGTGACCCCCGTGGACCACCATTATTTCAAATACAAAGTAAATATACGGTGACCTTTTTATCCTCCCCACCCCCCAACCCCACCCCCCCCCCCCCCCCCCTGCCCTTCCGACCCCCCCTAACCCCCACCCCCCCCCCCCCCCCCCAAAAAAAAAACATTAAAAAACAACAACATAAAAAACACATTTTTTCCCCAACTTCTACTGACCCTATCGACGACACACACCAGCGGTCCTGTTGTATGAAAATCTATGTGTAAAGTACCGTATCCGTGTTCCCTTAAGCCCATTGGAACCCGTATACACGCATCCTTACCCACGCACAAGCATTTTCTTTTCCTTTCGTTCCCCGCTCACATCTGTTGTCGCGTGAATAGGCGCGTAAACAACTGGGGGAGGGATTCGAGCAGAGACGGGTGTAGCTAAGGTGTAAGCACGGGTAAGCGCCCACATGGGCCGGGGCAGGTAAGAAGCTGCCATTATAAGATAATAACCATTTGAAACCGAAGATAGTCGTTTTACTGAAAAACATTCTAGAACCTTCTAAAGGAGATCGATTATTCTTGCTCTGAAAGGGACACCTTGCTACTGTTCAGTCTGCCGAAACTTGGGGGGCGGGCCGGGGGGTGGGAGCGCTGCGGCAGAATAACCTGTACCAGAATATTAACTCAATTCTTTCATTTTTAAACACAATTACTCCCTATAGTCTATGTATGTAGGCTAAGTAACAGTTTATCAATTGTAACCTACACCGTAGTCAATTCTTTTAACAACTGTAAAGTTCCTTGTTTCAATTTACGGTTTAGTTCCTCGTTTCAACGTACGGTAAAGTTCCTTGTTTCAATTTACGCTTTAGTTCCTCGTTTCGACGTACAGTAAAGTTCCTTGTTTCAATGTATGGTTAAGTTCCTCGTTTCAACGTACGACAAAGTTCGTTGTTTCAATGTGCGGTAAAGTTCCTTGTTTAAATGTGCCGTAAGGTATAGTTCCTCGTTTCAATGTACTGTAAAGTTCCTTGTTTCAACATAAGGTAGAGTTCCTTGTTTCAACGTAAGGTAAAGTTCCTTGTTTCAACGTAAGGTAAAGTTCCTTGTTTCAACGTAAGGTAAAGTTCCTTGTTTCAACGTAAGGTAAAGTTCCTTGTTTCAACGTAAGGTAAAGCTCCTTGTTTCAACGTAAGGTAAAGTTCCTTGTTTCAACGTAAGGTAAAGCTCCTTGTTTCAACGTAAGGTAAAGCTCCTTGTTTCAACGTACGGTAAAGTTCCTTGTTTCAATTTAAGTTAATGTTACTTGTTTCAACGTACGGCAAAGTTCCTTGTTTCGGTGTACGGCAAAGTTCCTGATTTCAACGTACGGTAAAGCTCCTCATTCGACTTACGATAAAGTTCGTCAATTAGCTATGGTTCAGTTCAGCAGATTTTGTTGTTAAATAAAGAAACGTCTTCACGTAGAGGTGAGAAAATAACATTTAGGTTGATTTTATTATTTTATTTTGCTTCCGATTAACAAATGTCGGAAGCACTAGGACATGCCGTTATTATAGCGAGCTCGTTGTTATATCGAGCGAGTTGTTATAGCGAGTCCGTTTTTATAGTGAGTCCGTTGTTATCTCTGAGTTCAAACCAGGAGCCAGAACGATCAATAAATTGATCGTGGGCCCTCAAATACAAGAAGAAGACAGCGAGCTCGTTGTTACAGCGAGCCCGTTGTTACAGCGAGTCCTTTGTTAAAGCGAGTCCGTTGTTAAGCGAGCCTGTTGTCATAGCGAGCTCATTGTTATCGTTTAGAATTATTGGCCCAATAGGCTACACGTCATTTAAACTTTTAAAAAAACTATATATTTTGTTTGTTTGTTTCTACATCATAGATCGATATCTGCTTCTACATCTTAGATCGATATCTGCAACTGAAACCCAGAAATAAGCATCATGGCAGACACCGAGACACCAGAGGTCGCTCAAACCGAAACTGAAAGTAAGGAAACGGTCGAACAGGATGTAAGTCCCGAGGTCGCCCCTGCCACGGAAAATTCCGCCCCGGACGCAGAAAATGCGGCGCCCCCGGTGGTGGAGGTTCCGGCACACGTGACAGAGGCGGAGGAGCTGTTCAAAACACTGACGTCAGCGACGGAGTGCCATTCGCTGCTCCGCAAGCACCTGACCCAGGCCGTGTTCGACAAGGTCAAGGCCAAGAAGACTGCCCTCGGGGGAACTCTGTCCGACTGCATTAGATCAGGTGAGTTGAGGTTTGTAGATTGTCTCTTTTATTGTTGGCTGCTTTTTTTCATGAATGAACTATGTGCTATTTTCAGTTCTAGGTGAGTGTGTGTTGTGTCAGTGAGTATGTGTTGTGTCAGTGCGTATGTGTTGTGTCAGTCAGTACGTGTTGTGTCAGTGAATATGTGTTGTGTCAGTGAGTATCAGTTGTGTCAGTGATTATCAGTTGTGTCAGTGAGTATGTTCTGTGTCAGTGAGTATGTGTTGTGTCAGCGAGTATGTGTTGTGTCAGTGAGTATGTGTCGTGTGAGTATGTGCTGTGTCAGCGAGTATGTGTTGTGTCAGTGAGTATGTGTCGTGTCAGTCAGTATGTGCTTTGTCAGCGAGTATATGTTGTGTTAGTAAGTGTGTGTTGTGTCAGTGAGTATGTGTTGTGTCAGTGAGTATGTGCTGTGTCAGTGAGTATGTGTTGTGTCAGTGAGTATGTGTTGTGTCAGTGAGTATGTGTTGTGTCGACACTCGCAAGTCACTGCGCCAAGATAGAATGTGCCAATACTTGGACCAAAAAAACGTATAATTAATCCCATCTATATGTATCCCTGCAGAGTTGGACCTGTGGCCGGGCCGAGAATTTCACCGCCTTATCTGCACACAACAAATAATTTTGCAGTTGACCTAAACTTTCACCCCCCCCCACTAGACCCCAAGTTGCCTGCACTTTTTTTTTTTGCTGGCCTCCCTCCGTCCCACTGTGACGCTCGTGTCGTCTTCTACAACAAATAATTTTGCAGTTGACCTAAACTTTCACCCCCCCCCCCAATAGACACCAAGTTGCCTGCACTTTTTTTTTTTGCTGGCATCCGTCGGTCACAATGTGACGATCGTGTCGACTTCGCGGGACAAATTCCACAAGGCCTGGGATTATTCTTCTAGGATTATAAGCTGGTTCCAAACAGCAAATGGCCTCTCTACACGCCGCTGGATAAACCCAAAGGAACATCATGTGGATGATGCAGCTTGGAACCAGTGGCATCGCAGGAGTTGTCGGAATGTTTCATTGCACTAACGTTGTCCGCCTACGGGACTCCATCTCCGGCTTTGAATTCAGAGCTTCCTTCTCCTAAATGCGTTGCCATCCCAGTTTGACGAGTCCCATCCACCCGGGGTGCTGATGATTTTTTATTTTTTTTTGCCTGACTGGGCTTTGGGGGGGATTGAACTCCCGGCCCATCAACTTGGAGTTTGCTCAGTTTAGACCACTCGGCATCCCAGCACCCGAGTGCGGGCAAGACAGCAAGTTGCCCGCACTATTAATAGTTCATCTCTCTCTGGATCACCCGTTGATCCTGGATGCGCATGCTTGTTTATCTTCTACTCCGTCAACTGCAGCTCTCTGTTTGGGGTTGGGGTTACCTTCAAGATGTTCGACCTTTTGGTTGTTTTTTTTGTGGTGGTGGGCCAAGGTTTCGTCTCAATGCTAAGTGATTATAAATAGCGGAACGCGGCCTCTGGTATGCACGGGCGTCAGGAGGTCGGGTGGGGGGGGNGGGGGAGGGGGGGGGAATGCAGTTGACATGATAAGATTCTGGCATATTACATAATGAAGAGAAATGAATGTAGAAGATCAACTTCTGTTATTGTTGTTTAGTTCTTACGAACTAATTTTTATTGGCCGCAATTGCTGACCGCCTCGGCTTTTGAGAGTTGAGTTGGCGCAGTGGCGTAAGGGAAGATTATTGGCGTCTCTACACGTGGTGAGATGAATCTTGTGTTAGACTGACAGGGTGTTCTAGCCACCAATGAGACAACGGTCCTCTATCACGTGGTGAGATGAATCTTGTGTTAGACTGACAGGGTGTTCTAGCCACCAATGAGACAACGGTCCTCTATCACGTGGTGAGATCAATCTTGTGTTAAACTGACAGGGTGTTCTAGCCACCATTGAGACAACGGTCCTCTATCACGTGGTGAGATCAATCTTGTGTTCGACTGACAGGGTGTTCTAGCCACCATTGAGACAACGGTCCTCTATCACGTGGTGAGATGAATCTTGTCTTCGACTGACAGGGTGTTCTAGCCACCATTGAGACAACCGTCCTCTATCATTTGGTGAGATCAATCTTGTGTTAGACTGACAGGGTGTTCTAGCCACCATTGAGACAACGGTCCTCTATCACGTGGTGAGATGAATCTTGTCTTCGACTGACAGGGTGTTCTAGCCACCAATGAGACAACGGTCGTCTATCGCGTGGTGAGTTGATCGCTGACATTTAATTAACGAATCAAGTAAGCAAACTAGATCATAAACCATCCAGGGACGTCTCTGTCCCCGACCAACTCCCAGTTCCTGTTTGCAGTCACGTGGTGCAGATCACGGGACATTTTCATGTCACCCCTCCACCCCCTTTTTCCCCCTTTCTCATCACGTGAAACTTTTTTTCCCTTTTTTTTTTTAAATGCTCATCATGTGCTTAAATTAATTATAATCTTCAGCCTTTAAGGCAGCGGTTCTCAACCTGTGGGTCGCGGCCCCTTTGGGGGTCGCACGACCCTTTCCCAGGAGTCGCCTGAGATCGTCAGAAAACACACATACTCTACAGTTATGAATTAGCCACGAAAATAATGTTTTGTTTGGGGGGTCGCCACTACATTAGGATCTGTAATAAGGGGTCGCGACATTAGGAAGGTTGAGAACCACTGATTTAATGAATATCTGCCTGGACGTAGCAAAGCGTGCTTGTGTGTCTATGTGTGTGTGTGTGTTTGTTGGTTTGTTTTGTTTTTGTTTTTTGTTTTTTGGGGGGGGGAGGGGAGATGGTGGTAAAATAAATATCAAGGCACGTTAGAGAGAAAACAGTGACATCTGAAATAAAAGATGTTTCTGTACAAGTAATTAGCAAGGTAGTGTTTGTTTGTTTGTTTGTTTGTTTATAGCAAACAGGGCAAATGTTTTGATTTTAAAAGTTGCACACATCAGATTTTAAATTTGACACTTAGTTAAAAGATGCAAACAAATTATTGGTTTGATGGTTGGGGTGGGGGGGAGGGTGTGGGGGCCGCTCAATCTTCCATGTTGTAAATAGAATTCAAGAAATGTTCCCCGTTTAAAGGGGGTTTCATTACTTTAAAAAATGTCTTTCTAAAAAACCACTCATGCGAAGATTTGACAAGATTTGAGGTTTTATTTTGTGTTAAATGACTTAACGCTGTTGTCATCAGGACGAAGACAATTGAGGGCAGGCAGGTGGGTGTGTTACGTCAGTAGGTATTGGCCGGGGGGTGGGGGGGGGGATCTCCTGGAGTACAAAGTGTGTGTTTTTTTTTAAGTTAATATTATTTCTAGGAGATACTAATTTATTTATTTTGGTTGGTGTTAAATTTCAGTTTTGAAACGAATGCGGGCAACGGACGACAACTGTCGCGTGAAATGGCGCACATTGATAAAGCCCCAGTGACGTAGTCAAATATAGAAAACACATCGATAAGGCCCCAGTGACGTAGTCAAATATAGTAAACACATTGATAAGGTCCGGTGACGTTCTCAAATATAGAAAACACATACCCTTAATTTACCGGGGGGGGTCACTTTAATTTTATGTATGCACTCTTAGCATAGTCTCGCTACAAAAGATTTAGGCCTTAATGTACCTCTACTGCCTCCCCACTCTCAAGAATTTTTTTTTCAAACTCTTATGTTGATGATGATGATGATGATAAAGTTTATTTGAAAAACACGCTTTATCCCCAAAAGCTCGAAGCGCGGTACAAAGTCAACCATATTAAAAAGAGAAATAAAAACAATCTAAAATTTACCACATTTAAAAACAGTCGCAACAATATAAAGCTACGTACGAGCAAACCCAGTCAAAGTTTTTCTTCCCGTTTCAAACATAAGCAACACAAGCCAATATACATTAACTGAAAAAGATGGTAGATAGCATCACCCCAGTAGGGGTTTGCGAAATAGATGTGTTTTTAAATCGGTTTTAAAGGACTCCAGTGTCTGGCTGTTTCTGAGAGCGACTGGAAGTGCGTTCCAAATCGTTGGGCCGGCAAATGCAAAAGTGCGCTTTCCGCAAGTCTCAAGGCGAACACACGGTATCGATATTTTGCCACTATCGGATGAGCGGAGCTCTCTAGTGGGTACATAAGGCGTCATGGGTGCTTTGAGATAAGATGGCGTCAGGTCATGTAAGCAGCGGTGGCACAAAGTTGCAATTTTGTACTCTATGCGAGCGCGGACCGGCAGCCAGCGCAGCTCCCTCAGAAGTGTTTTAGCATGGTCGACTTTGCTTTTGCGAGCCGCATTATTCTGTGCTCTTTGAATTTTATCCAGGAGCGTAGCTGGGAGACCCACCATGAACGAATTGCAGTAGTCCATGCGTGATAACACAAATGCAGACATCAGCCTCTTTGATGCATCTAACGTTAAGAAAGGTCTGATGTGACTAATCCTGCGCAGCTCTAGGAAAATTGCCTTACGTTGTGGTGAGGTTGTGTTCCTAGGTTTGGCTGTTCCTATTTCCTTTATGGGTGTTGGGATATGATAAGGTGCTTGGTGCGGTATTGGTATTATGGTTGGCGTTGTGGCTTGTGCGGTGGGGTGTTGGCAGTGTTAGGGCTTGGTGGTGGGGCTGTTGATGTGGTGCGTTTTTGCCGGTGTGGTGAGGTAGGTGGAGTGATGTGGTTGTTGGTGCCATTTGATAGGTATTGTGTTTTTTTTGTGGAGATGTGGCTTGTAGTGCGGAGGTGTGGCTTGTAGTGTGGCGGTGTGGCTTGTAGTGTGGAGGTGTGGCCTGAGGTGTGGAGGTGTGGCTTGTGGAGTGGAGGTGTGGCTTGTAATGTGGAGGTGTGGCTTGTAGTGTGGGGGTGTGGCTTGTAGTGTGGAGGTGTGGCCTGTGGTGTGGATGTGTGGCTTGTGGTGTGGAGGTGTGGCTTGTAGTGTGGGGGTGTGGCTTGTAGTGTGGAGGTGTGGCTTGTAGTGAGGAGGTTTGGCTTGTTGTGTGGAGGTGTGGCTTGCAGTTTGAAGGTGTGGCTTGTAGTGTAGTAATGAGGTGGAAAAATGAAATGAAAATTGTTATTCCGATTGAATTCATGTCTTCAAAGAAACATTCCTGAAATGCTTGAGACGTTGGAGTATGGCAGGCCCCGATTTTTAGAAAATAAAATTGGCCTTGCATTAAAATTAAAAGTAGTAAAAAGATAAAAAAAGTTACGTCTGCTACACATTTCCCATTTAGAGCAACGCTAACCAGTGGCGAAAGATTGGGGGGGGGGGGGGATGATGAAAAAAATTGGGGGGGGGGGCATACCCTGGGCAGCTTTTTTTTCCTGATTTTGAGAGACGGGGATATTTTTGCCAACTGCAACGTTTCCTTTTTCCTGGAAGTGGGGCAGCAAGAAATCTTAGCCCACCACGGGCGGGTGGCACTAACACCCCAAACAACGCCAATGCCGGTAACAAAATGTTTGATTCTTTGTGCTCTTGGGATCAAACATTTTTCATAGGTGCCAATGAGCTCCTTACTCACCGTTGTCATTTAGTTTTAGTTGTTGTTGTTTTTAAAGGGAGAGAGAGAGAGAGAGAGAGAGAGAGAGAGAGAGAGAGAGAGAGTACATACATTGTCATATAAAGTAAAAACTCGAGTTTCGTTGGGTTGTTTATCTGTTGCTGTTTTGTTGCTGGTTGTTTTTGTTTTGTTTTTTTTAATTTTGAATCTTCATGTATTAGGATGTAACCACTGTATCAGTGTTTCAAATAGATCATATGTCAGGGGCTCAACGTCGCCAATGGCTTAGATTTGTATTTCCTTGTAAGAGTTAAGCTCTTCCCTCACACTTACCTTTCATTCGAATAACTGGAACACACCAGGTGAAAGATGTAGCGCGTTTAACCCCCCCCCCCCCACACATGGTATCTTTACATTTCAACAGTTGTGTTACCCCTTGAACCCTGTAGGCAGGGGCAACCCGCAGAACCCCCCCCCCCCCAAAAAAAAAAAACCACCACCACACGCACAAACACACACACACTCATTTGACTCTATACGGCAACCGTTAACCTGGGCCTCCCCTGTCCGCTGATTCACTACACTTGGTTCACTCACCTCCGAGATGGGCGTAGGGATGCGTCTGAATATTCACTTACATGCGAGATGGACGCAGGTATGCGTCAGACTATTCACTTACCTACAAGTTGGGCGCAGAGTACGTCAGACTTTCACCAACCTCCGAGATGGGCTTAGGTATGCGTTGGCCTTAAGTTCCTCAGTAGTTGTAGACATACAAGCAGAGGCGTAGCGAGGGTGTTTGGCGCCCGGGAACAAGATTCGCGCCCGGGGACAAGATCCATTATAAATCGCCCCCTTTTCTTTTTTCCAACTCTCAAAGCCATTTTTTTTACCAATAATATAATATCAAAGCACATTTTGGCGCCCCTAACTAGCTGGCGCCCGGGGACATCTGTCCCCCCCTGCCCCCACCACGCTACGCCTCTGCAGAGAGGGCATCGTTAAATTTATTTGAACAAAAATATATATGTATTTCCATTTGCTTATTGGATTAGATAAATATTTCTTCTTTTTTTTTTAATTTGAATGGCCAATCGAGGTTGTTACCCCTTCCGTCGCGTTGGCAACCGGAGGGAAATGAAGTTGTCCATCTGGTTGCGTGCATATTCATCCCAATGGTCTTGACACTTAACATTGTTTGGTGACCGGCTGGAATAACGAAACACGTGCAGCACAGAGTGTAATCCAGGACCAGGCGTGGGGGAGTGGGGCTTTTTGATTTTTTGGAAGTGTACATTTTTTATGGAAGGACATAAACCCTATTTCGATCATAGTTTCCTTTAAGTGCTTCTCAATACCCTGTCAGAGGTGTTTCTTTCAAATCACTATTTATAGCCAACACCTTGTCAAACATGCTTCCTTCAAACTAGTCGCCAACACCTTGTCAGACATGCTTCCTTCAAACTAGTCGCCAACACCTTGTCAGACATGCTTCCTTCAAACTAGCCGCCAACACCTTGTCAGGCATGCTTCATTCAAACTAGTCGCCAACACCTTGTCAGACATGCTTCCTTCAAACTAGTCGCCAAAACCTTGTCAGACATGCTTCCTTCAAACTAGTCGCCAACACCTTGTCAGACATGCTTCCTTCAAACTAGTCGCCAACACCTTGTCAGACATGCTTCCTTCAAACTAGTCGCCAACACCTTGTCAGACATGCTTCCTTCAAACTAGTCGCCAACACCTTGTCAGACATGCTTCCTTCAAACTAGTCGCCAACACCTTGTCAGACATGCTTCCTTCAAACTAGTCGCCAACACCTTGTCAGACATGCTTCCTTCAAACTAGTCGCCAACACCTTGTCAGACATGCTTCCTTCAAACTAGTCGCCAACACCTTGTCAGACATGCTTCCTTCAAACTAGTCGCCAACACCTTGTCAGACATGCTTCCTTCAAACTAGTCGCCAACACCTTGTCAGACATGCTTCCTTCAAACTAGTCGCCAACACCTTGTCAGACATGCTTCCTTCAAACTAGTCGCCAACACCTTGTCAGACATGCTTCCTTCAAACTAGTCGCCAACACCTTGTCAGACATGCTTCCTTCAAACTAGTCGCCAACACCTTGTCAGACATGCTTCCTTCAAACTAGTCGCCAACACCTTGTCAGACATGCTTCCTTCAAACTAGTCGCCAACACCTTGTCAGACATGCTTCCTTCAAACTAGTCGCCAACACCTTGTCAGACATGCTTCCTTCAAACTAGTCGCCAACACCTTGTCAGACATGCTTCCTTCAAACTAGTCGCCAAAACCTTGTCAGACATGCTTCCTTCAAACTAGCCGCCAACACCTTGTCAGTCATGCTTCCTTCAAACTAGTCGCCAACACCTTGTCAGACATGCTTCCTTCAAACTAGTCGCCAAAACCTTGTCAGACATGCTTCCTTCAAACTAGCCGCCAACACCTTGTCAGACATGCTTCATTCAAACTAGTCGCCAACACCTTGTCAGACATGCTTCATTCAAACTAGTCGCCAACACCTTGTCAGACATGCTTCCTTCAAACTAGTCACCAACACCTTGTCAGACATGCTTCCTTCAAACTAGTCGCCAACACCTTGTCAGACATGCTTCCTTCAAACTAGTCGCCAACACCCTCTCAGACATGCTTCCTTCAAACTAGTCGCCAACACCTTGTCAGACATGCTTCCTTCAAACTAGCCGCCAACACCTTGTCAGGCATGCTTCCTTCAAACTAGTCGCCAACACCTTGTCAGGCATGCTTCCTTCAAACTAGCCGCCAACACCTTGTCAGACATGCTTCCTTCAAACTAGTCGCCAACACCTTGTCAGACATGCTTCCTTCAAACTAGTCGCCAACACCTTGTCAGACATGCTTCCTTCAAACTAGCCGCCAACACCTTGTCAGGCATGCTTCCTTCAAACTAGCCGCCAACACCTTGTCAGACATGCTTCCTTCAAACTAGTCACCAACACCTTTTCAGACATGCTTCCTTCAAACTAGCCGCCAACACCTTGTCAGACATGCTTCCTTCAAACTAGCCGCCAACACCTTGTCAGACATGCTTCCTTCAAACTAGTCGCCAACACCTTGTCAGACATGCTTCCTTCAAACTAGTCGCCAACACCTTGTCAGACATGCTTCCTTCAAACTAGCCGCCAACACCTTGTCAGGCATGCTTCCTTCAAACTAGCCACCAACACCTTGTCAGACATGCTTCCTTCAAACTAGTCACCAACACCTTGTCAGACATGTTTCCTTCAAACTATTCACCAACATCTTGTCAGGCATGCTTCCTTCAAAGTAGTAGCTTCAACATTGCATTATTTTATTTATTTTTTACACTCTGATACTTGTAGTGGTAAATACAGTTAAGATAGATACGATTCTTTATCGATCCAAATAAATGGCAAAGTTTTTGATTACATTTGACATAATATTCAATTTCAGCACATACATAAATACATATTTTAACCAAGACAAAATTTTACAATTATAACAATTTAAACACAAGACATATAAAGCATTTCTCTGGCGTAGAAATCAGCCATAAATGAATTCATTTAGTGATAACAACGGTTTAGTGATCATTTAGATTTGGTAACCCCATGGGAGAGTACCGGCTAGAGGGAAAAAAATAATTTTTATATCTATCGGTCCTAACTTTAAGAGAAAGAATTCGCCCTGATCGAGCCGATCTTAGGTATCTGTGAGACTGACATGAAGTGGGTGGGATGTGATCGTATGTATCTGTGATGTAGTGGGAGGGGTGTGATCTTAGGTATATGTTAGATGAAGTGGGCGGGATGTGATCTTAGGTATCCGTGATGTAGTGGGAGGGGTGTGATCTTAGGTATCTGTGATGAAGTGGGTGGAATCTGATCTTCCAATTTTGGTATGGTGTGAGTTTTGTAAGATTTATGAACTATGTAACAAAAAATGTAACAGAGCTGTTCTGGGCAGATTTTAACAAGCAGTGACATATCCTTCAAACCCTTAGCCGACCTGTCAAAGTTTTGCGTGTGACTATTTGAAGGAATTGATGCGCATCATATATATATATTAACTTAGCAATAACGAAATTTAAACAATCCAGACTTTGCCTGCGACTCCGTAAATGTTTTTCTCAGCAGTTTATAAAAAAGACGGCTCCACGCTCAAACAAAGGTTACGGGCCCGTGGCACCAAGTGTCATTATTCTGACTATCCTCTAATAACCAGATCTTTGAGCGAGATGATGCTATTTTTTCACCAACGTGACGTCCAGCCAATACAGTCTGCAGGAGCCTTGAACAATGAAATTCAAAGAACTGGCCTTTTGGAGGCTCCTCGAGGGTACCCGAAAAACCTGGCCGCCACAGGCATGTTTCTATGGTGGCCGGTTAAGACAGGATTTTATCTGCCTCACCTCAACAAGGCATGCATTGGTGGTGCAGACATTAGAGGATGCAGACATTAGTGGTGCAGACATCAGTGGTGCAGACATTAGTGGTGTAGACATTGGTGGTGAAGATAAGTAAAATAATCGTTGTGTGGCCGGTGGAGGGAAGAGATAGTGGCACTGAAGGGCTAAGTGGAATGTTGATGGTCTCGGGTGGAGGGGGGTGGGGGGTTTGATATATTTTATAGTTTGAAATGTTCTAGTTTTTACAATGAGTAGGTCTTGGGGAGTATGAACTGTAGGGGGTCTACTGAAGGAAGTCTACTGGAGGAGATCTACTGGAGTAGGTCTACTGGAGGAGGTCTACTGGAGGAGGTCTACTGGAGGAGGTCTACTGGAGGAGGTCTACTGAAGGAGGTCTACTGGAGGAGGTCTACTGGAGAAATATTTAAGATTTGAAATATAGACGAAATAATCTCTAATGGACGAAAAAAATGTATAAAAATGTGACAATTGGACTGGAAGTATACATATGTGACAATAGACTTAATATATATATGTGACAATCGGACTGGAAGTAAACAATGTGACAATTGACTGGGAGTAAAGGTGTACATTTAAACAAGGTATACATTCAAGCAACGGTGCACCTTTAATTAATGTGTACATTCAAATAAATATGTACATTTAAACAAGGTGTACATTCAAATAAAGGGTTTCATTTCAATAAGGTATACGTTAAAATAAAGGATATCTTAAAATGGAGGAGTGCATTCAAGATAAAGGCGTATAATCATATCAAGACGTGCATGATTATTTCTAAAGGCGTACATGATTCTTTCTAAAGGCGTACAGGATTCTTTCTAAAGGCGTACATGATTCTTTCTAAAGGTGTACATGATTCTTTCTAAAGGCGTGCATGATTCTTTCTAAAGGCGTACATGATTCTTTCTAAAGGCGTACATGATTCTTTCTAAAGGCGTACATGATTCTTTCTAAAGGCGCACATGATTATTTCTAAAGGCGTACATGATTTTTTCTAAAGGCGTACATGATTCTTTCTAAGGGCGTACATGATTCTTTCTAAGGGCGTACATGATTCTTTCTAAAGGCTTACATGATTCTTTCTAAAGGCGTACATGATTCTTTCTAAAGGCGTACATGATTCTTTCTAAAGGCGTACATGATTCTTTCTAAAGGCGTACATGATTCTTTCTAAAGGCGTAGATTATTCTTTCTAAGGGCGTACATGATTCTTTCTAAAGGCGTACATGATTCTTTCTAATGGCGTACATGATTCTTTCTAAAGGCGTACATGATTCTTTCTAAAGGAGTACATGATTCTTTCTAAAGGCGTACATGATTCTTTCTAAAGGTGCACATGATTCTTTCTAAAGTCGTACATGATTCTTTCTAAAGGCGCACATGATTCTATCTAAAGGCGTACATGATTCTTTCTAAAGGCGTACATGATTCTTTCTAAAGGCGTACATGATTTTTTCTAAATGATTGTGCCATAAGGACTAGAATATTTCTAAAATAACCTGGAGCACATTTTCCTTGGGTTACAGTTCAGATGGATTATTAGGCTATATCAACTTGTTTGAATGAGGACGATTTCAGTTGTTTGAGCTTAGATCTGGCGCAAGCTACCCCCATTGGTAAGCTGTCCCTGATTCAACGCCAGTGGAAATTTCAACAATACATCTTGTGATGGTCTATTTTCAGGTATTGAGAGAGAAAGGGAGAGGGGGGGGAGAGAGAGAGAGAGAGAGAGAGAGAGAGAGAGAAGTGTTCAAAAATGAAGCTCTGCCAGTAGATTCCACAGTAAATTTCCACCACCCAAAACAGTGTTTAAAACATAAGTCTCTGTTGTTTCGCAATCTCTACAAGCCAAGTTGGAAGTACACATATTTGCTGTTTTTAAAGCATATTTTATAGAAGGCGAAAGAGAAAAGATGGAGAAAAAAACCTATGACGTAACATCGATTTTTTAACAAACATTTTCAGCGCTTCCTTCCCCCCCCCCTTTTAAATTGCGCCCATTTCTCATGCGTTCAAGAATTCAGGCACGCTTGAAGTTATCGTGTTTTTTTTTTTCCCCTCAACGTCTATTTCTACCTTTGCTTCAGATTTACCTATCAGGTCAATTCGAGTCCTGTTAAGCACATTGTCGACTTTGTTATCGCCCGGCTTGTCATCGCTTTATTTCTCACTTACCTGCTCCCCGGGAAGGGGTTGGTGGAGGGGGAGTCCTGCTTTGCAACATGCCCCCCTTCTAGCATTCTTTGGCCTTGACCTTGACATGTGCTACCCAGAAAGACATCAATACGTTATAGCGCCCACTGAAGGTTTAAGCCACTTGTGTTCCCAGTCTTGTCACCACAGCGGAGTGGATAGATTTTGTGACACCCTGGGCTGACCTTGATTTTGTGACACCCTGGGCTGACCTTGATTTTGTGACACCCTGGGCTGACCTTGATTTTGTGACACCCTGGGATGACCTTGATTTTGTCACACCCTGGGCTGACCTTGATTTTGTCACACCCTGGGCTGACCTTGATTTTGTCACACCCTGGGCTGACCTTGATTTTGCCACCCCCACTAACTCACGTAAACCACGAATACAAAATAATATTAGAGTAAAGCCACATATAAAACAAGATACATATCAGAGTAAAGCCACATATAAAACAAGATACATATTAGAGTAAAGCCACATATAAAACAAGATACATATCAGAGTAAAGCCACATATAAAACAAAATACATATCAGAGTAAAGCCACATATAAAACAAAATACATATCAGAGTAAAGCCACATATAAAACAAAATACATATCAGAGTAAAGCCACATGTAAAACAAGATACATATCAGAGTAAAGCCACATATAAAACAAAATACATATCAGAGTAAAGCCACATATAAAACAAAATACATATCAGAGTAAAGCCACATATAAAACAAAATACATATCACAGTAAAGCCACATATAAAACAAAATACATATCAGAGTAAAGCCACATATAAAACAAAATACATATCAGAGATAAGCCACATATAAAACAAAATACATATCAGAGTAAAGCCACATATAAAACAAAATACATATCAGAGTAAAGCCACATATAAAACAAAATACATATCAGAGTAAAGCCACATATAAAACAAAATACATATCACAGTAAAGCAAAAAAATTAAACTACAAATGTTAGAAAACCCATCTATCCGTTCGTGAGAATGGGGCACAATGTTTGGCATGTCCTTATATGCAGCCCTCTCCCACCCTGTTATAAAACATGTGCCCTACAACCCTGTCATAAAACATGTGCCCTACAACCTTTTCATACACCATATTCCCTGCAACTCTATGATATACCATGTGCCCTACAACCCTATGATATACCATATGTCCTACAACCCTGTCATAAAACATGTGCCCTGTCACCCTATCATACACCATGTGCCCTACAACCCTGTCATAAAACATGTGCCCTACAACCTTTTCATACACCATATTCCCAGCAACCCTATGATATACAATGTGCCCTACAACCCTATGATATACCATGTGCCCTACAACCTTGTCATAAAACAAGTGTCCTACAACCTTATCATACACCATGTGCCCTGTCACCCTATCATACACCATGTGCCCTACAACCCTGTCATACACCATGTGCCCTACAACCCTGTCATAAAACATGTTCCCTATAACCCTATCATATTCCATATGCCCTACAACCCTATGATATACCATGTGCCCTACAACCCTGTCATAAAACAAGTGCCCTACAACCTTAGCATTTCCATATGCCCTGCAACCCTATCATACACCAGGCGGCCTACAACCCTATCATACACAATGTGCTCTTTATTTCCCCCGTGTTTTGCCATTAAATATATATTCTCCCACATTTTACCTATTACCTTGACTGAAGGTATCGCGCTTTCGCCGTGAGAAGTGAACATTTCCTAATTATTCTGACTCTTCAAAGACGATATTTAAAGTCGACCCTTTACAATATATTAAGTTTGTTTATTTCCATTTGTTTCCTGTATCTGAAAGCCCTAACCAACTGCGTCAATAGACTCTTCAAGACCATACGATGAATCAAGTGGCCAATTCTTCTTTCTACTAAACTTCGCAGTGCCCAGTATGGTAGATGGGGTTTTGTCATCTACGTCTTGTTTTTTTCTGGTTGGTTGATTAATTGATGCATTGATTCCTGGATCAGTTTTCTGTTGGATGATTGGATGTATGGATGGATGGGTGGATGGGTGGATGGATGGGTTAAATAAAAAGAACATTTTTTATCCGTATCAATGATTGTTTTAAGGCACGTGCTTGGCGAGATAATCCCGCGTGCTGGAAGAGATTATCCCACCTGGCCACTCCCGTCTCCTAACATCCTTGGCCAGCAAGTCTCAGGTGGGACGTGTGATAACCAAAGGTTTGGAGATAAATCTAGGTGGAAGTTGTTGGTGTGGCATGGGGATAGGGTGGAGGGGGCTGGTGTGGTATGGAGATAGAGTGGAGGGGGCTGGTGTGGTGTGGGGATAGAGTGGAGGGGGCTGGTGGGGTATGGGGATAGAGTGGAGGGGGCTGGTGTGGTATGGGGATAGAGTGGAGGGGACTGGTGTGGTATGAGGATAGAGTGTAGGGGGCTGGTGGGGTATGGAGATAGAGTGGAGGGGCTGGTGGGGTATGGGGATAGAGTAGAGGGGCTGGTGTTGTATGGATATAGAGAGGAGAAGGCTGGAGGAGTATGGGGATAGGTGTAGGGATAGGGGTAAAGGGGTCTGTTTATGTATGGGGATAGGGTGGAATAGGGTGGAGGGATAAGGTTGAGGGGGTCTGTTCGGCCTGGGATTGGCTTTGCCACGATGCTTTCACTTCGCAATAATGAAAGAGACTACAGACAAAGCCCCGAGATGAAATAGAGATTGGTGATGTTTGCCACCACAACGTTAAGTCTGATCACATTGGCAAACGGGAGTGCATTTACCTCGTTGTGTACATTTACAATATACCTATATAAGATTGGGGGGGGGGGCATCTTAAAAGTGTACGCGTCACACTGTGGTATACAAGAATGTAGCAATCGACCGCAGAATATTTGTTTATAGTCCTGGGGCGCACTTGTAGGAGCAATGGGGCACTCTGGTAGGGGCAATGGGGCGTTCTGGTAGGGGAAATGGGGCCCTCTGGAAGGGGAAATGGGGCCCTCTGGAAGGGGCAATGGGGCCCTCTGGAAGGGGCAATGGGAAGCTCTGGTAGGGGCTATGATCATAAATAGTATTAAAGAATGGGTCAGTTATAATACATGGTTATTTGTCCCCGTGGCTTCCCCTTATTCGTCTATGGATTATATCGTGTGTCTACGGTGGTGGACATTTTTGTCTAGACGAGGGGATTATCCCCGTGAGGATTGTGATTAGCAGGATAAAGATTACGTCTCCGGCCGGACTGGTTTGACTTTGACCTCTCTATGGAGGACGGGAAAAAGGGGGGGGGGGATAAACCGGTCCGTGTTTGAGAGAGTCGTGTCCTCTTGCAAGTCCGAAGACCTCACCGGCTCAAGCTGACCACACAAACAGACAAGGCGAACGCACACAAAGACGAAGACGAGAGCAAACAGTTGACCTTGAAAGGAGGGCTTGGGTCTGGCGGCGGACGCTGATCCTTCGCCATGACGCGTCATTTGCGCCAGGTTTCTTACGTCCAATTAGCAGCCCAAAACCGCTCAAGTAAAAATGGCCGTTTGGGCTTAAATGTTAACCAAGAGTTTGGCTGGTTTTAAATGGCGTCGCTTTCGCTTCGATCCAATCCTACTTACTATACGATTCGCTTACAAATTAGACCCCCGTCGCGTAGGGACGACTAAAACAGTGGTAGGGCTTTAATGGAACCGAGAGTTGGCTGCTATTAAACTGCACCACTTACGCCTCGGTCCCGTTTCTCTCTCTCTCCCTCTCTATCTCTCTCTCTCCCTCTCTCCAACAAGATTTGCCTACAATTAGACCTGTTGCTTAGCAACGACCAACAACCAACATTTCTTAGGCCAAGAAGATACACGTCATGGCATTAACCTTTTAAACTAATCATCATCTGTCCAGGGGGATCATATTTCACGTAACCCCCCCTCCCCCGCCACATCCACAACCACACACAATGATACACACACACACTGCTACTCTCACACACCAGATCATTGATGCATCATCGTGGGTCTTGTCCTTTTCTAAGAAAAGTAATGTCTAGACTGTTGGAATCTGAATTCCAAGGCCACAGTCATGGGATTATATTATGGGAATTGAACTCAAAAATTTTTGAGAAATTCTTCGTACGTTTTTTACAAATCGATCATGAATCATTTGCGCTAAGCGGTGAAAGGTAATTTTTTTTTTCCTTCTTGTGAAAAGTAATTGTTCAAGTTACTCTGCTGCATGAAGCTATCAAATCCACAACAATGAGCGTCACCGATCAGGGAATTCTTAAAATGCACACCACCAAAAACTGAATGTCAAAAAACGCACGTCAGGTAGTAATGAATCCCGAAAATATCATACCACAAAGCAGCAGATATCACCGTCCCCACCCCCCAGTCCCCCCCCCCAACCTCCAAACCGCCGCAAAAATACGATAGGTTTTCAAGTGATGTGGTTTACACCACCCACAGGTAGATCCCATAAAAATGCACGCCACCAAGTGGTGGATACTCTCTAAACAAAATGACAGGTTATCATGGAGCACACCAAGCAGCTCTTGAGTTCCCGAATTCTCGAGTTGAAAATCTTCAGGAGATTCTTCAGGAGATTCCACCCCCCCCCCCCAACCACCCCGAATTGTCTCCCCCCTGACCTTCTTCCGGTTGCTTCCCCTGTCTCGTGCAGCGTACAGCCGGGTACGTGATGACCTAGCAGGGAGACAATCTTCTGATAACATTATGTGATTTGTTTTAGGCCAGGGTGGTTGAGTAGGACATGCCAACCGAGACTGAGTGATTGAGTAGGACATGCCAACCATCGCTGGGTGGTTGAGTAGGACATTCCAACAAAGACTGGGTGGCTGAGTAGGACAAGCCAACCATGGCTGGGTGGCTGAGTAGGACGTGCCAACCAAGGCTGGCTGGCTGAGTAGGACGTGCCTACCAAGGCTGGGTGGCTGAGTAGGACGTGCCAACCATGGCTGGGTGGCTGAGTAGGACGTGCCAACCAAGGCTGGGTGGTTTTATTGATGAGATCAGCTGGGGAAGCCGATATTATAATCGCAAAGTTTTAAAAAAATACCCGGATCTTGGTGAGATGATTGTTGGGGGGGGGGGAGGGAAATGGGAATACCGTTGCAGTCTAATCCTGGACAGTTTTCGTAGGGTTCATGATGAGATGGTTTCTGTTGATGGTGTTTTATATGGGGGGGGGGTGAGGGAAATGGGAATACCGTTGCAGTCTAATCCTGGACAGTTCTCGTAGGGTTCATGATGAGATGGTTTCTGTTGATGGTGTTTTATATGACAAAATGCTACTTACCTGTATCATAGTGTACACTTGCATATTTTCCCCGTGTACACATACATATGTCCCCGTGTACACTTCCATATTTCCCGGTGTACACTTGCATATTTTCCCCGGCTTACACTTGCATATTTTCCCCGGTGTACACATACATATTTCCCCGGTGTACACTTGCATATTTCCCCGGTGTACACTTGCCTATTTTCCCGATGTACACTTGCATATTTCCCCATTGTTCACTTGCATATTTTCCCCGTGTACACTTGCATATTTCCCCCGGTGTACAGTTACATATTTTCCCGCTGTACACTTGCATATTTCCCCCGGTGTACACTGCATATTTTCCCCGTGTACACTTGCATATTTTCCCCGGTGTACACTTGCATATTTTCCCCGGTGTACACTTGCATATTTTCCCGGTGTATCCTCACCTTATTTCCCCCGCCACTAAGGGGATGGTCGTTCATTGCTGCTGTCGGGTCTGTCAGGTCCACTCAGACCACACTTAAACCACCACGGGGATCTGGTCTTCCTGGAACCTGGTTCCTTTCCTCGTGATTGGGTTTGAGTCGTAGAGCACATTTGATGGACTTCGGGCTGAGTGGAGAGTTGGGTCTGAGGACTTATCTTTGTATCCAAGTTTGTTTGTTGTTTTGTTTGTTTTTTTGGGTAACACCTGGAAAGTTCATGAAATGTTTATGTACTTTCATTTTTCTTATCTGAAAACCAGATGTCACAAACGCAACTTGAATTGAGCACTGTCTACTGATAAATTCAAAATGCAAAGATTCATTTTGGCCTATACTTAATTTAGTTTTGTAACAATATACACTTAATTGATTGACGAAGGCTTCCTGCCGACACGTTTGTTTTTTGTATCTTTTTTTCGTTTTTTTTCCTTCAGGTTTTGATATTCGTTGTTTTTACTAATTTCCATTTTTTCTAACCAGATTGCAGCCTCTCCCCCATATTATAATAGTGTCATAATAATTTGACAATCTTTGAGATCACAAGGACATTAATGAATGAAAGCGAAGCGGCACGTTGGAGATGTCCCTTTGCCAGTTCAGCCCCCACCCGAGTCCGCTCGATCGGGTTCCGCTGGGGCCCGCCCCAACCCAAAGACACCCGGTCAGTCCGACACTGTGTTTGCAAACAGTGCACACGATCGACTTTCCTAGGAGTCGGGATGGTAAATTTACGTCCTAATATCTTCCCCCGCCCAACCCGGGCAAGCGTGTGAAGCCCTTTAAGAGGGTTTCTACAGTGGGTTTCCACCAGATGCGAAGTAGCTGGGACGAAACGGTTGCCTGGGAGCAGCTTTCTCAGGAATGCGTAACTAGAATCATCGGCCAGAGACTTGCCCCTTTTTCTCTCACCTCAAATCCATTAGCAGCAACTTGTAATCATGGTCCCTAACCTGTCTCCTCTATGTGATAAAAAAATTCAGTTTATTCCCCTTTTACTCTTTTTTGCTACTCTGCTATTATACTCCTTTATTTGAGGTTATAGAAACGGGAACTGGCCAAATGCTTATTTATACTTCTTATATTACATCTCTGTAATCCATTATATTACACCGCTATTATACTCCTTTATGTATCACCCCTATTTTACTCATTAAATTTCACCGCTTATTCATCCGTTCATTTTACTCCGCGATTTTACACCACACTATTCCAGAATTGTTATTCTTCATATTATTCCGTTACTCATCTTTTTTACTCCTTCAGATTACTTCTCAATATTATTTTTCTATTTTACACCTCTTTTTTTTTTTTTACTCCTCTTCTTTTCTTTACGCCCCATTTAAAAAGATCATATTTCTTTTAACATTTACCAACCCGGTTATGAAAGTTTTTCTTTTCCTCTCCATTCAAGTTCCAAATAAA
>CAXITT010000534.1:109416-143237 GCA_964033795.1 Lymnaea stagnalis | reverse complement strand
GGGGGGGGGGGGGGGGGGGGGGGGGGGGGGGGGGGGGGGGGGGGGGGGGGGGGGGGGGGGGGGGGGGGGGTTAGGACGATGCAGCCAACATTCCAAAGGGTGGTAAACTAAGGATCAATAAACCATGCAGTTGCTGTCTGGGGGTGAACCCAGGGGCCAAAACTCTGTCGGAGTCAATTGTTCATTTGATTGCTGGCGTAGTAGAGATGGAATTCACGCGCTCTTGGCCCATCTCCAGCACTGCGCATGTATCAAGATGGCTGCCGTTTGCAATCTGCAAGCAGCGCGGCCATCTTTAGCTTTGGTGAGTCTGGTTCTGATATGAAGATTGCATTGAATTGTTTATTAATGGCGACGGATTTAGTTGCTTTGTTTTTTGTTGTTTTATTTGGCGTCTAAGTGGGTTCCTAAATTAATAAACAAAAGTTGCTCGAATTGCGACGGGCATTTTTTTTAAAATTATAATTTAATAAACAAGTCATTCTCGAGTGATGACCAGGAGTCCGTCACGCCCCGCCCCACCCCACCACCCCCCTTTTCGTAACGCTTTATTCACCAACATTTCTGTCTATTGGATTTCAACACACTTTGTCAGTCCATCTTATTGATGAGACTGGGGTGAGGAAAAGGGCGCATGCATTCTCGGCATGTATTTCAAAATGATCTTGGGCATGGTGACAGGGGGGGGGGGAATGATAACTTGCTTTGATAATCATACTTATAGTGTAGCCTCAACATTTGCAATGACCCACTGTTACGGGCTAACTTTCATTCAGTTATGACTAACGTGTCAGTTTTGCCAACCGGTACTAGTTTATGTCAAAAAAAAAACTTTAAAGAATTCAATTAATTCCATTCTTAGAAATCTTTACACGAGTGGCGATCTGACCTTTCAGCTTAGACCAATTTATTTACTTCCTTTTAAGCGCGTGCTTCTCCCCCCTCCCCCCGCCCCCACACACACAAAATACATAAAACATATATTGCTTTTTGGCACAACCAAACCTGGAAATAACGAACATTGAAAAAAAAAGCCATGTCCCTGGCATATGCGCTAACTCGCTCCGGAAAACAATAATTAACACACGCTTAACCTGCAAATAGCGCTACTTTTACTTTTGGTCCCCAGGCTTTTGGGTTATGTATCACGTTTTAACTGCTTAAAGAAAAAGGTGCCAGTGACGTCACTTTCATCGGGACTGGGAGGGGTAGAAACACATTGATGGAGCCGCATGAAACGAGCAGATCCAAAGGATTGGTCGGAGCCTGCGGAGGGCCTCCTCCCCGAAATTTGTTAATAAATTTAAAATACGTGGATTCGTTTTGGCTTTTACATGAATTTAGCTTTAGGACAATCTGCACTCGATTGGTCAAAACGGAAGTTCTGTGACATTTAAGTGCCTCATGACCTGGTTGCATTTATGCAAATCCTGTATTATATTAATATTCATAAATCCTTCATATTAACTTCGCTATTGAGCGTTTAGGGCAAATCCTTGGACGGTTAATTGACCCACTTCCCGTCAATCTATCGAGCTGAATCTTGGCAATTGTTGCCGATGGCAACGCATTCTATAAAATTTTCAGCCCAACCCCCGAAAAAATAGTTTTTAATTTTGTCAAGATGAAGATGAAATAAATTTGATGAAAAAAAACTTTGTTTTAAGTAGGGATTTTATTCCCTCTATTTGTTTGACAACTCGTCTTGACATACTGTCGTGGAGAGCGCTTCACAAAGATACTCTATACCAGGCCTGCACCCCATACGGCCCGCAGGCAGCCCGCCAGCACCCACTTTGCGGCCTGCGAAGTCTTAAAAAAATGTATTTTTATTATTTTCTTAATAGCGCCCCCCCCCCTTCCATTAGTCATATTTTTTTTCGGCCAGCACAAGTTTTCCATAAGGTATTAAGGCCTGCCTTACATTTTGAGTTGTGCAGGCCTGCTCTATACATTAACCCATTCAATGAATTGCAGCTAAATGTGCGTGGTCGATATCTGATTCAAAGATACCCGGAAGTAAAGACTTTGATTTTTAGAAAACTAATGATCAAACTTGACACATTGAACTTTGTCCTAGCTATATGGCAGAAATTGCTTCAGTAAAGTAGGTCAACTACAATGTTAAACTATTTTTTTTTTTGTGTTTAATTGCATAAGAAAAGTTGCTGTTGTTTTAATCTGTCGCCAAAAGCACGATTTGAACGGACTGCAGTGGAATGTGTGTTCCAAATCTGTTGAAATACAACTGTCGTATTGATGTGCGGCGCGTCGTCGAATATATGCATCTCTACCTCTCCAGCCGGAAGTCCTCACCAGACCTTTAGTTTGGATGGCAACCCCATCACAGGAACTTTTGGCAGTAAGCACCCAGAGTAAGCAACGCTGGGGTCAAGGTCAACACGAGATAGACTATCGAATACTAGTTACCCTTACGACCAGGGTCGCCTGTTTTTTGCGTTTGTTGTTTTTGCTTTAGGGTTAACATATTATGTCGGGGGGGGGGGTAATTTCTTGGGTCAGGGCCAAAAACACGCCCAAAGTTTTGGAATCGTCCTGGAGGTTATCTACTCTTGCTGTCAGGATCAGTCTGAGGTGAGCAGCTGCCAGGAAGGTAATATAAATTCTTTCATAGTTGTGTACCCCGGTACAAGCTGCAGTTGCCAGGGGCGCGTCTCCCATCAGTGAGTGTATTATGATGGTAGACGGCTGCACAATTGTGCAAATGGGCTACATATTACATCTGTCAGAGGTGTCACAGAGGATCTCAATGAAGGTGGTATAGAAGTAAGCCTCTTTTTCGCCCAGGGGTGACATGTGGCTGGTGAACCAGTTAACAAGAAGAGTTTGCGGCCCGTTATCCAGGTGAGCAATCTGTATTCCACGTGTGGCTCGGGAACTGGTGAGCCCAATCCGTTATGACCATCCAGTGTGAGACCACTTAACTGACAAATCCCAGTCAAGGCCTCGTACATTGGTGTGGCCAACCGTGAACCCGTCCCTGGTGCAAACCTTAAGAAAAAATCGTCTTTTTTATGCAAAATATTTGTAGTTGCATAAACCTTTTTTTGGTGAGAGGCTGTCTAAATTTCGGCTTCCCTTGGTCAAGGTTCCCAAACCGGGATCCCGACCCTCGAACATATCGGGATACGGGGACTAAAACGAATCCTTCAAAATGTTCGGTATTTAATTTTAAAATAAAAATAAAAAATAAACCACCTAAAAGCAAAGGTGTTTGTATCAATCCACTAATCAAATGTCATCAATCCATTAATCAAATGTCATCAATCCATTAATCAAATGTCATCAATCCATTAATCAAATGTCATCAATCCATTAATCAAATGTCATCAATCCATTAATCAAATGTCATCAATCCATTAATCAAATGTCATCAATCCATTAATCAAATGTCATCAATCCATTAATCAAATGTCATCAATCCATTAATCAAATGTCATCAATCCATTAATCAAATGTCATCAATCCATTAATCAAATGTCATCAATCCATTAATCAAATGTCATCAATCCATTAATCAAATGTCATCTCGAGCGTTGGGGGTGGAGCTGAACATTTGGAAATACAGCCATACAAGTAACGCACTTCATAAGAATCCCAATTAGCGCTTCCCCCCCCCCCATCCCCGCAAAGCTCGCAAACGTATATTTTTTTTTCCCACCCCTCCGAACTCCATTAATATTCTAATGACCCACCCGCCTTTACACCGCAGATTTGTTTCACCAAACATTTCAGAAAAACAAAAGAAAATATTTCGCACCAAACGCACTTGCGATAGTTTGTTTTTATTTTTTATTAAGAATCTCTTTAGCGCAGTTATCGCTAAAAAATTAAGCGATCAAACATTGGACACGTTGTCGTAGATACGATCTCATTTTTTTTTTTTCAAATATTTTAATCTTTGTTTCATAAAACTAGTTAATTTTTTTTTTTTTTTTAAATATTATTTATGCTATCAGATTTGCATAAATCCTGTAAAGCTAAGAAGAATTACTTATACTTATAATATGATCAAGTATGATTCAAGTCTGAAGTTAGACTTTCATGTAATTTATTGTTTATGTTATTGTTTATGTTATTGTTTATGTTATTGTTTATGTTATTGTTTATGTTATTGTTTATGTTATTGTTTATGTTATTGTTTATGTTATTGTTTATGTTATTGTTTATGTTATTGTTAAAAGAGGATTAAAATTGAAATGTGATTTTTATCTGAGTGTTTTAATTGATTATCAGATCTGAAAGAAAACTTGCACGATAATTTTTTTTTTTATAAATATTGAAAATATCGAAAAGACCGAAATTTCGTTTTTCCTAATTCTTGAACACTGAAAATGCCGGTTTTGGTCCAAGGGGCCGGTATTGCGACCCCTATTCCTCAAAAAATAAGGCGAGGGGGGAGATTTCTTTTTCCAACTACCCTGGTCACTCACGTTTAAAAAATAAATACATTTTTATCGTGTTGAAAATTATTGTTTTCATTCTTACAGTATTTTCTTACTGCTATTTAAGCTACGGATCAATCTCCATGTGGAATAATTCTCTCAATGTTTGGCCAGAAACCTTTACAAACATGGCGTATTTGCTGTTGATAAGGAAAATGCCACTGATAACCTTTGACCCTGCGGCTAATCAGTTCTGAAAGATAGCTGGACTTGGGTTCATTTGGCCGATCGGTGGGCGGGGGATCTTTTCGACATCGATCTTTCGGACGTGGGCGGGTCTAAAACAAACACTCACGAGGGGGTCAGGCGAACGACCTTGAACCCAGGCCACTGCATGGAAATGCAGAGTTAGGGTTTTGAGATTTTTCTTAGAATGTTTCCGGTTGCTAGGTATAGACCAGTGGTCGGCAAACTCATTTGTCCATAGATTCAAAAAATGAGCAGTAGGACAATTAAAATTTTTTGAGAGCCACATTTCTTTTCAAGAACCTGTCAAGGACCATGTTTCTCGGAGTCAAACCACGATTTGCAGCTGACTGGCCGAGCAGCACTCAGGTCGCGATTTGCCGATTTAATTTTTTCTGTGTTCCCTACACTGTGTTGTCAAAAAAAAATTATATGGTTATATACTATCTAGTGGATGATAAAATATTTGTGCGCCTATAATTTTTGACGTCTTCATTATTTTGGTGTTCATATGATGTGTGATGCCAGTGAATGCATGTGTGATGCCAGTGAATGCATGTGTGATGCCAGGGAATGCATGTGTGATGCCAGTGAATGCATGTGTGATATCGGGGAACGTCTTTTGTGATGCCAGGGATCGCCGTGTGTGATGTCAGTGAACAGCCTTGTGTGATTTCTTGTTGGAACTGTAATGAAATTTCATAGTCATGTGCCTGTTCATAGTCATGTGCCTGTTCATAGTCATGTGCCTGTTCATTGGCACCTCAACCTCGATGCCGTCTGACGCGACTCATTCACTGAGATTCGAGATTTGATTCCTTTCACATCTCCCACTTCCCCTCTCTTCTTTTTCTTCTTTCAGTGAGCAACAATTCACGCATTCATTTCTAGTAACATCACATCTTCACGTGTGCCTACTTCCTGTTTTCCAGATATGATCAAGGTACGCGATTAATTGCCATGAGTCTTTGTAGACGAAAGAAAAAACGAAAGAAAAACGCGATCTCAAAACATTTTAGACGGAAGGAAAGAATGAAATTTCCCAAATTGTAAAATAATCAAGAAATGTGTTATCTTTGTTTTCAAATATCAAATCCCAAAAATCCTACCTAACCACCACCACCCCACACCCCCACTGCCTCCCTTCAAACACATAAATATCTCTATCAAAACAAGGGAAGAACAGCGGGCATTTAGCCGGCCCGGCTGTGTTATCGCGTGCTACGAGGAGTCGAACAATGACGTCATTCAAACGTCGCCCGTTATGGGCCAGGTCATGTCCGACTACAATTTAAACCAGGAAGTTGAGGGAGAGTGAGGGGAGGGGTATTCGTTTTCAAGGGTCAGGCGCCGGGAGGGGGGTGTCATTGGTCAGTGGTCAATTGTTAGTGGTCATTAGTCATGAGTAATTCATCTCTGGTCATTAGTCGCTGTTCATTAGTCCGAGGTTGCACCATCAATAGAACACGCTTAGCGTGGTCAGTGTTTTTGCGTGGTAGCATCTGGATAGGTGTTGCCGAATTTCAGTGTGTGTTGAAATGTGGAGATGTGTGGCAAAAAGTGGATGTGCGTGGCAGAAAGTAGGTGTTTGTGATGCAGTGGGGGTGTGTGCAGGAAAGTGTGTGTGACGGAAATCAAATGTGTGTGGTTAAATTTGGATTTGTGTGGTGAAATGTGAATTTGTGTGGCGAAAAGTAGGTGGAATGCGGGTGCATTGCGCAATGTGTACATGTTTGACATCATATATTTTCAAAGATGCTAAATCAAACCTTGCATTGTTTTGTACAGTGCGCACCCCCCACCCCCTAAAACAAACAAACCAACAGACCAACAAACCTAACAGGAAACTAAAATTGTTTTACATTTTATTTGGAGCTGTTTTTAACAGTCAGTTCAATTCTAAAATACGTAATGTAACATTCATCGCACGTGTTCAGACATCTGCGTGTGTCTTGTACACTATGGAATAACATTTGTACCACAGTCCTCGCGCCTTATTTCCAATGTCATCTTAGAGACACATTTTATGGAAAAAGTATTTCACTTTATGTCATGTTATGTCATGTTATGTCATGTTATGTCATGTTATGTCATGTTATGTCATGTTATGTCATGTTATGTCATATTATGTCATGTTATGTCAAAGAGTTTACAAAATCTTGCCCAGCCGTCATGACTTTGTTTTATCCTTCCCCGGCCACAAGGGGCCACGTGGTTCTCTGTGGTTTTTCCACATTTCAATACGCCATCATCATCTCAGCAATGACAAGCCATTCGAGATGCTCCAAGGTTTTCCACATTTCAGACGAGGCCCGAGCTTTGGCTGGACTATCATTTTACCCGAGCTTTCTTACATATCGCGTGTGCGTCTTCTTTCATTTCAAAAGGGGCCGTGGGGTGGGGGGGGAGGGGAAACATCCATTGTAAAGAACTGGAAGTGACAGCCAGAAGCCATTTTGAATAGCGATGACCCGGCGAGAAGATTATTACTAGCGCGCACAATTCCTGTGGGGTGATTGGATGGCGCTCGTGTGAATATTCATGAGGAACCCCAAACCCTCTTTCTTTTCCCCAACAGTATGTACAGGCCTCATGTACGACACATCACGATTTATTTTTGATCGAATTTTCTCGTCGTGTGTCGGGCGTACTGCAGCAACTGTCATGGCGACGGTTGTTTAGAGCAGCACGTGATGCGACATTCGGTGACTGGAATGACTCAGGGTAGTCAAAACTTAAACATAAGTTGTTGTTGTTTTTTTTTCCCACTATCCTTTTTCAACCGAGAGCGGAGCAAATGGCCGTCTACAAAATATCACCACGACCTCCTGGTCTCTTGCAATCTCCTCCGACTCTTTCCGCTTTTAATGACGCCCTATAAGTCTCTACGCACTCTACGCCATACTCTTTTGGGTCTTCTCCGTCCTCCTAATCCTTGAGGGCACCATACAGTACACGCCTAGTTGTATTTGGATATAGGTTTTCTCATGGGTGGACCAATCCATCCTCGTTTTGCTTGTTGTTGTTGTTTTGTTTGTTGTTGTTGTTTTTTTTGCCCGAATTTCTTGCGCCAATCGGGAGATGTGATATCATCAGTTGTATTGGGCATTTTGGAGAACAGCTTGAATGATAAGAACTGAACGTGGACAAACTGATCACGAAGTTTTAAAGACATCTCCAATATTTCTTTACAAAAAGCCAGCTTTGTGAACCACGCCAGGAAATGTCCTAATAGGCCAGTGGTTCCCAAACGTTTGAGTTTGGCGGACCGGTGAACAAGTTTCCAAATTTTACCAGGGACCGGTGCATGATATATTTTTATACTTTATTTCTATTTGACAATAAATATTTATGCTATGGGGACCGGCAGCGTTAGGCGTGCGGACCGCTGAAGGTCCACGGACCGCCATTTGGGGATCCACTGCTATAGGCAACTGAGTTTGAATTCTAATTTATATTCTTTTACCTCCTTTTCGATTCCGCAAGCCTTATTATACTTTATTACTGAAATATCGCGATAAAGTTTTTTTTAAATTTATTTTTATTTTGAACAGCGACGTGGATGGGACGTGTGTGTGAAGAGCTTTACTCCTCTCCCACACTCAAGCGCTCACACACAGTGTAAACACCACATGAAACTTTATGGAGAACGGACAACCCGAAACCCTCCAATTATTCGTTTAACATCGTTAACTTTATGTGTATTATTGAGAAGCGCATACATAAATCACCGGGGACGTTTGTGGTGGACGTAGGGGAAATTTGTTCGAAAGGATATGGGGGGGGGGGAAATAAAATGAGGAATAAACCAAATATAATTGGCGCGTGATGTATTGTTATATAGTTATGCTTTTGTCATCCGATACCTCTGCTGTCTTCATACGCAAAATAAATAATACTTTTTCATCCACAGTTCCACAAAAAGGCACATCTGCTTCTCAAATTTTCTCCAGGCTATTTCGCGAGACGCAATTGTCTTCCCGTTATCTCGAGTCAAGAAGCACACATATGCACAAACACATAGACATGTACACACCCATGAACACACACAGAGACATCCCTAATTTAGGAGGCCAATCAGAAAGGGAATGACAAAGACATGTTTGATTGAAGATCTTCTATTTTAGGTTTTTTGGGGTTTTTTTCAATTTTTAATTTACAATATGTTAGATCTGAATCAAGTTGATATGTTAGATCTGAATCAACTTGATATGTTAGATCTGAATCAAGTTGATATGTTAGATCTGAATCAAGTTAATATGTTAGAACTGAATCAATTAATTTAATATGTTAGAACTGAATCAATTTGATATGTTAGAACTGAATCAAGGGGATATGTTAGAACTGAATCAAGTTGATATGTTAGAACTGAATCAATTTAATATGTTAGAACTGAATCAATTTGATATGTTGGAACTGAATCAAGGTGATATGTTAGAACTGAATCAATTTAATATGTTAGAACTGAATCAATTTGATATGTTGGAACTGAATCAAGGTGATATGTTAGAACTGAATCAATTTAATATGTTAGAACTGAATCAATTTGATATGTTAGATCTGAATCAAGTTGATATGTTAGATCTGAATCAAGTTTATATGTTAGATCTGAATCAAGTTGATATGTTAGAACTGAATCAATTTAATATGTTAGAACTGAATCAATTTGATATGTTAGAACTGAATCAAGGTGATATGTTAGAACTGAATCAATTTAATATGTTAGAACTGAATCAATTTGATATGTTAGAACTGAATCAAGGTGATATGTTAGAACTGAATCAATTTAATATGTTAGAACTGAATCAATTTGATATGTTGGAACTGAACCAAGGTGATATGTTAGAACTGAATCAATTTAATATGTTAGAACTGAATCAATTTGATATGTTGGAACTGAATCAAGGTGATATGTTAGAACTGAATCAAGTTGATATGTTAGAACTGAATCAAGTTGATATGTTAGAACTGAATCAATTTGATATGTTAGAACTGAATCAATTTGATATGTTAGAACTGAATCAAGTTGACAAAACGTATTGGGTGTAGTTGAAAGTGTGTGTAGTTGAGGACATATGTGTGTGTTTGTGGCGTAATGTGAATGGTGTGGTTGAATGTGGGTGTAAGAGACGGCATGTGCTTTCGTGTGGCGGAATGTGGGTATGTGTGGCGGAATGTGGGTATGTGTGGTGGAATGTGGGTATGTGTGACGGAAATTGGAAGTTGTGGTATAATATCATGGGTGTGGCGGAATGTGGTAGTGTGTGGCAGAAAGGGTATATGTGTGGCTTAATGTGGGTTAATGTGGATGAAATCGGGCCGATTTGCGGAATGTGGGTCAGTGTGGCTGCCCTAGGTGTGCGCGGTAGAAAGGGAATGTGGATGTGTGTGGCTGCCCTAGGTGTGCGTGGTAGAAAGGGAATGTGGATGTGTGTGGCTGCCCTAGGTGTACGTGGTAGAAAGGGAGTGTGGGTGTGTGTGGCTGCGCTAGGTGTACGTGGTAGAAAGGGAGTGTGGGGGTGTGTGTGGCTGCTGGTAGAAAGGGAATGTGGGTGTGTGTGTGGCTGCCCTAGGTTTGCATGGTAGAAAGGGAATGTGGATGTGTGTGGCTGCCCTAGGTGTACGTGGTAGAAAGGGTATGTGGATGTGTGTGGCTGCCCTAGGTGTGCATGGTAGAAAGGATGTGTGGATGTGTGTGGCTGCCCTAGGTGTACGTGGTAGAAAGGGAATGTGGATGTGTGGGCTGGCCTAGGTGTACGTGGTAGAAAGGGAATGTGGATGTGTGGGCTGCACTAGGTGTACGTGGTAGAAAGGGAATGTGGATGTGCGTGGCTGCCCTAGGTGTGCATGGTAGAAAGGGAATGTGGATGTGCGTGGCTGCCCTAGGTGTATGTGGTAGAAAGGGAATGTGGATGTGTGTGGCTGCCCTAGGTGTGCGTGGTAGAAAGGGAATGTGGATGTGCGTGGCAGCCCTAGGTGTACGTGGTAGAAAGGGAATGTGGATGTGTGTGGCCCCCCTAAGTGTACGTGGTAGAAAGGGAATGTGGATGTGTGTGGCTGCTATAGGTGTGCATGGTAGAAAGGGAATGTGGATGTGTGTGGCTGCCCTAGGTGTGCATGGTAGAAAGGGAATATGGATGTGCGTGGCAGCACTAGGTGTGCGTGGTAGAAAGGGAATGTGGATGTGCGTGGCAGCCCTAGGTGTACGTGGTAGAAAAGGAATGTGGATGTGTGTGGCTGCCCTAAGTGTACGTGGTGGAAAGGGGATGTGGATGTGTGTGGCTGCCCTAGGTGTACGTGGTAGAAAGGGAATGTGGATGTGTGTGGCTGCCCTAGGTGTGCATGGTAGAAAGGGAATGTGGATGTGTGTGGCTGCCCTAGGTGTACGTGGTAGAAAAGGAATGTGGATGTGTGTGGCTGCCCTAAGTGTACGTGGTGGAAAGGGGATGTGGATGTGCGTGGCAGCCCTAGGTGTACGTGGTAGAAAGGGAATGTGGATGTGTGTGGCTGCCCTAAGGGTGCGTGGTAGAAAGGGAATGTTGATGTGCGTGGCAGCCCTAGGTGCACGTGGTAGAAAGGGAATGTGGATGTGTGGGCTTCCCTAGGTGTACGTGGTAGAAAGGGAATGTGGATGTGCGTGGCAGCCCTAGGTGTACTGGGTAGAAAGGGAATGTGGATGTGCGTGGCTGCCCTAGGAGTACTTGGTAGAAAGGGTATGTGGATGTGTGGGCTGCCCTAAGTGTGCGTGGTAGAAAGGGAATGTGGATGTGCGTGGCTGCCCTAGGAGTACTTGGTAGAAAGGGTATGTGGATGTGTGGGCTGCCCTAGGTGTACGTGGTAGAAAGGGAATATGGATGTGCGTGGCTGCCCTAGGAGTACTTGGTAGAAAGGGTATGTGGGTGTGCGTGGCCCAATCTCTATGTGCTTATCGCATTGACCTCATATATATTCCAGTGCCCAGAAAACTTTTGATAAAAGGTTACATATGATAGGAAACCGTTACCGCCGTTCAGATAATGACTGTTATCCTGGAGAGACATTTATGCTATGGGTACTTGGTACCACCGACAGGGTTGGTTAAAGGTTGAATGGACAAGCTCTCGCGTCGACTAATATTTACATCGATTTTAGAATTATGCTGGCCATGAGATATTTGTTGCAATATTATGAAGGAATTCATTTATCAGCAAAAACAATATCTCCATAGCAACAGCACATAGTGCCTTCAATTTTAAACTATAACCTAAAAAAAATATAAATAAAACTTCCGACTGCTGTGTACAGTTACCCACACCCCCCCCCCCCCTTACAACCCAACCAACACCACAACTACCGCCAAAGCATCAATGAACTGCAATTTTTTTTTAAAATATACTATTTCAGAGTTGTTTTTCATTCATTCACTTCATCTCCAAATTTCTGACGCAACATGCATTCAATTCATCTCCAAATTTTGAATGAAACATTCATTCTAAGCTTGCATGGTATGTGTGTTTTTGGTGTGTGCGTGTGTGTGCGTTGTTTGTGCGTGAATGAGTAATGACAAAATGGGGATGGGCGTGTTACTTCATTCCTTCAGAGCTATGGGACAGCTTGGTAGGAGACTATCAAGAAAAGACGAACACATCTGATCAGATGCTCTTGTGCAACGGCTCGAAGGTGATTGAAATGTTCTATTATCCTGTTGGTCATCCACGATCCTGCAATGGTAGCGACTCGGTGGATGTCTATTCTTTCGGCTGCATCATTTACTTTTCTTACTCATTAATGGGCTAACTTTTAAGCCCCGGGTAGTAAGAAAACTCGCCTGATTAGAATTGACGACATCCACCAAAAGCAAGTGTCGGCTGGGGGCTAGAAGATAGTCATGGCATAGAATCAAGTGCGGCTTATGAAAATATTTACGTCTGCACAGTGATCTTAATTTTTGTCCCCGCATCTTTCTTATTTCCCTTCATTGCCCCAGAACCTGTGTGTTTTGGTGGGTTTTTTTTGTTTTTGGTTTTTTTTTTGTGTTTTTTTTTTAATATACGGAAACCCAAACTAGCAGTAGTCTCATGAATATTGGAATATTCTCCAAGTAGTCCTTTAAACACAGTTCATTCCCTTATTTAATGTTGAAAGAAACAACACTACAGTGCATGAATAGAAAGCAACATTCCTACAGTGCAGGAGTAGAAAGAAACATTCCTACAGTGCATGAGTAGAAAGAAACATTCCTACAGTGCAGGAGTAGAAAGAGAGAATAAAGCACACGTTGGCATGGGAAGTTGAATAAGTTTGTTGAAACAGGTTATACCTTATAACGGTTACCAGAAATGAGTACGAAACCAACTGGTTCGAAACTAATTGGTTCGAAGCAGTGTTGCTCGAACGGAAGTTAGTTAGATAAAAAATGTGTCAAATGGAGACTTTTTTTTCCGTGGGACTTTGAAAAAAAAATGGGCGTGGGGGGGGGGGTGTTAACAAGTGGTGCAAGTGAGAAAACCGGGTAATGTAATCTTTTGGTTGTTGTTTTTTCTCTTCAATGTATAAAGGTTTTTTTAAAAAAAAACTCCGCTCTGAAAACATTGCTCCTTGAAAGTGGATGTCGAAAATAATGGATTTCTTATATATTTCCTGATAAAAGCGACGGAATGACAGGCTCGGTTAAAATGAGCTGTAAGAATATATTCTGTGTAGACAGTTTGAGGAGAGGGACGTGAGCTGATCATGTGCACGCTCCTCCCCTCCCTCCTCCCCCCCCCCAGTCCTTATGATTGTTGTTGTTCTTGTTGTTTATGTTTGTGCCGAGATGCTAACATTCGTGGTGGAAAACAATACGAACAAATGGAAATCGCGTCCAAAAACTAACCCAAAATAAACTTTGGATGGAATAATTTAGGAGGCTCCAATGTAAACGAATGAAAAACCATCTGGCCAGAAGCCGTCCACCCTGTGCTGATGAAACGTTTCTTTAGGACTGGATTTAGACATGTAGTTTTTGGGTTATTGTTGTTTTGTTTTGTTTTTTTGTTTTTTTTTGTAGCTCAAGAAGGAAACAAACAAAAATACATTTTTTGTTTCATTAAAATCTTGAAATGATGATCAGAGGTGTGGAGAAGTTCCTCGCTGGAATCGTTAACTTTTTGGGGCTTACACAGTCATTACCGAATACGATGATGTGCTTCAGTTTCACCTGCTCGGTCGAATACAAATACTTTAAGGCAGGGGTGGGCAACCCAAAATGGTTTCACGGACAACTTGGATAGCGAGCGGGGCGCGGGTTGGCGCCATTTGCTTCAATGGAATGTGGATTTAAAAAGGGCTACACAGATTTTTTTCTTAGGTCAACAATTTTAAAGTCTACACACACACACATATATATATATATATATTATATATATATATATATATATATATATATATATATATATATATATATATATATATATTCAAAGAAAAGCCCAGACATGTCTTTCTCTCTGTCAGGAGCGCTCCTCAGAATGTACTGAACAGTGCAAGAGGGGAAAAAAACTTTTGTTGCGTCACATGAACAAGTGCGACCAAAGATCGGGCAAAGTAAATAATCAAAACAATTGGATCGTGCATTTTCTTTTTTTTTAATTTAAGAAGTCGCCATATTGCTTCCTGGGGCACTGAGACATCGAGCTTCAGTGCAGATGGCGATCTCGTTGAATCTGTGTCGCTCTTGGCCGTCTGATCTGATCGCGATGTGGAACCATACATCTTTGAAGATACTTGTAGATGTGTTTAATTAAAGATGTACTTGTAGATGTATTTGAAGATGTACGTGCAGATGTATTTAAAGATGTAAGTGCAGATGTATTTGAAGATGTACGTGCAGATGGATGTATTTGAGGATGTACTTGTAGATGTATTTGAGGATGCACTTGTAGATGTATTTGAGGATGTACTTGTAGATGTATTTCGTTGGGCTTCACACACGTACGAATCGCTCGTCGTTCCGTTTCTTGGACCGTACTGCGGCGCTGATCCACAGAAATGATCGAAATGCCGTGTCACTGAACTGCAGTGGGACTTGCTTTTTTGCAACCTCCGTCCTCCACTCAAGGCGCGTGTAGTGATTGCTGCTGCTGCTGCACGGTCTGTCGTATCTCAAGACCCGGATGTAGAAATAAAGCCGCTTGATATGCATCGGCGAGACAGAACTTTCTAGGTACCTAATAAATACTGGGCCAGATATCGATCAAAAAATTCAAGTTGATGTTGTCTTCTAACGCACTATTTGGTCGAACGCGGATGGTTCGTTGTGGTTCACTCTTGTGCACAACTTCTCGAGTGTTCGGTGCATTGCTGAATAAATACATAACATATTTATTTTATTTTATGTTACAGCTAGCAAAAAATGTCCGTGCCAAGATCTGATTGATGTTGAGAGGGGAGAGGGGCGGGTATTTGAGATCCATGAATCTCATTGGGTGGTTCCAAAGCCCTGATCGATATAAGATGGCGCCGCGCTGGAATATGCCTCGTCAGCCATTGTCTCGTGCGGCTGGGCAAGCTAACCGTTAGTGACCTTGTCCCTCCACTCAGCCCACCCCCCCCCACTACGCCCACACACACACACTACTCATAGCGTCCCATACCCTCACATGCCCATTTCCCTGAGGCAGACAGCGACCTAAAAGTCAAAGGGGTACTGTGGAACATTGGTAGCGGGCGTCAGTAACAGTGGTGCAGGGCTAGAGTATCAGTGCTACAGCGGTATCAGGGGCGTAGCTGGAGTGCTTGGCACCCGGGGACAAGGTCAATCTATTATGCCCCCATGAACTCTGAAACCCATCATTTCATTAAAAAATAACATATTTGCCCATTTTGGCGCCCCTTCTAGTTTGGCGCCCAGGACAACTTCCTCTATGTCCCCTTTGCTACGCCTCTGGGTGGTAACCATCACATATAGATTCTTTTGTCAATTTTAAAAAATATATAGTCTAGTTATCTTCTTTGCCCTCTCTCTAACTAAATATATATTTTTCTTTTGGGTCAATGCAAATGTATTTATTTATTATTTATGTTTTATATCCCTGCTTGTTTATTGTTTATTTTACTGTAGTACTTGCCTTTTTACACCGGTGCAGTTAAATTAACCAGTTTTGCTTTGTTTACAAATGGGTCTCGACTAGGTCTCGTTTTTAACTCGCAAACCTCAATATTGAACGCTGATTAGACCTTTCATGGGATATCCCAGCCCAACATACAACATACGGACATACGGACCTAACTCCAAACTACGTTCATGGGATTGCCTAGCCAAACATACAACATTCGGACATAACTTCACAGACTAAGTTAAGCCTTCATCACCAGGGACGTTTATCAAGGCTGTAAGAATTGGGCACGGTGCTGGTGCTCTTGTTGTGTGGTGCTCTTGTTGTGTGGTGCTCTTGTTGTGTGGTGCTCTTGTTGTGTGGTGCTCTTGTTGTGTTATTCTCTTGTTGTGTGGTGCTCTTGTTGTGTGGTGCTCTTGTTGTGTGGTGCTCTTGTTGTGTGGTGCTCTTGTTATGTTATTCTCTTGTTGTGTAATTCTCTTGTTGTGTGGTGCTCTTGTTGTGTTGTACTCTTGTTGTGTGGTGCTCTTGTTGTGTTATTCACTTGTTATGTGTTGATCTTGTTGTGTGGTGTTCTTGTTGTGTGGTGCTCTTGTTGTGTGGTGTTCTTGTTGTGTTATTCTCTTGTTGTGTGGTACTCTTGTTGTGTGGTGTTCTTGTTGTGTTATTCTCTTGTTGTGTGGTGCTCTTGTTGTGTTATTCTCTTGTTGTGTGGTGCTCTTGTTGTGTTACTCTCTTGTTGTGTTAATCTCTTGTTGTGTGGTGCTCTTGTTGTGTTACTCTCTTGTTGTGTTAATCTCTTGTTGTGTGGTGCTCTTGTTGTGTGGTGCTCTCGTTGTGTTATTCTCTTGTTGTGTGGTGTTCTTGTTGTGTGGTGTTCTTGTTGTGTTATTCTCTTGTTGTGTGGTGCTCTTGTTGTGTGGTGTTCTTGTTGTGTTATTCTCTTGTTGTGTGGTGCTCTTGTTGTGTTATTCTCTTGTTGTGTGGTGATCTTGTTGTTAGGTGTTCTTGTTGTGTTATGCTCTTGTTGTGTGGTGTTCTTGTTGTGTTATTCTCTTGTTGTGTGGTGCTCTTGTTGTGTGGTGTTCTTGTTGTGTTATTCTCTTGTTGTGTGGTGCTCTTGTTGTGTGGTGTTCTTGTTGTGTTATTCTCTTGTTGTGTGGTGCTCTTGTTGTGTGGTGTTCTTGTTGTGTTATTCTCTTGTTGTGTGGTGCTCTTGTTGTGTGGTGTTCTTGTTGTGTTATTCTCTTGTTGTGTGGTGCTCTTGTTGTGTGGTGTTCTTGTTGTGTTATTCTCTTGTTGTGTGGTGCTCTTGTTGTGTGGTGTTCTTGTTGTGTTATTCTCTTGTTGTGTGGTGCTCTTGTTGTGTGGTGTTCTTGTTGTGTTATTCTCTTGTTGTGTGGTGCTCTTGTTGTGTGGTGTTCTTGTTGTGTTATTCTCTTGTTGTGTGGTGCTCTTGTTGTGTGGTGTTCTTGTTGTGTTATTCTCTTGTTGTGTGGTGCTCTTGTTGTGTGGTGTTCTTGTTGTGTTATTCTCTTGTTGTGTGGTGCTCTTGTTGTGTGGTGTTCTTGTTGTGTTATTCTCTTGTTGTGTGGTGCTCTTGTTGTGTGGTGTTCTTGTTGTGTTATTCTCTTGTTGTGTGGTGCTCTTGTTGTGTGGTGTTCTTGTTGTGTTATTCTCTTGTTGTGTGGTGCTCTTGTTGTGTGGTGTTCTTGTTGTGTTATTCTCTTGTTGTGTGGTGCTCTTGTTGTGTGGTGTTCTTGTTGTGTTATTCTCTTGTTGTGTGGTGCTCTTGTTGTGTGGTGTTCTTGTTGTGTTATTCTCTTGTTGTGTGGTGCTCTTGTTGTGTGGTGTTCTTGTTGTGTTATTCTCTTGTTGTGTGGTGCTCTTGTTGTGTGGTGTTCTTGTTGTGTTATTCTCTTGTTGTGTGGTGCTCTTGTTGTGTGGTGTTCTTGTTGTGTTATTCTCTTGTTGTGTGGTGCTCTTGTTGTGTGGTGTTCTTGTTGTGTTATTCTCTTGTTGTGTGGTGCTCTTGTTGTGTGGTGTTCTTGTTGTGTTATTCTCTTGTTGTGTGGTGCTCTTGTTGTGTGGTGTTCTTGTTGTGTTATTCTCTTGTTGTGTGGTGCTCTTGTTGTGTGGTGTTCTTGTTGTGTTATTCTCTTGTTGTGTGGTGCTCTTGTTGTGTGGTGTTCTTGTTGTGTTATTCTCTTGTTGTGTGGTGCTCTTGTTGTGTGGTGTTCTTGTTGTGTTATTCTCTTGTTGTGTGGTGCTCTTGTTGTGTGGTGTTCTTGTTGTGTTATTCTCTTGTTGTGTGGTGCTCTTGTTGTGTGGTGTTCTTGTTGTGTTATTCTCTTGTTGTGTGGTGCTCTTGTTGTGTGGTGTTCTTGTTGTGTTATTCTCTTGTTGTGTGGTGCTCTTGTTGTGTGGTGTTCTTGTTGTGTTATTCTCTTGTTGTGTGGTGCTCTTGTTGTTTGGTGTTCTTGTTGTGTTATTCTCTTGTTGTGTGGTGCTCTTGTTGTGTGGTGTTCTTGTTGTGTTATTCTCTTGTTGTGTGGTGCTCTTGTTGTGTGGTGTTCTTGTTGTGTTATTCTCTTGTTGTGTGGTGCTCTTGTTGTGTTATTCTCTTGTTGTGTGGTGATCTTGTTGTGTGGTGATCTTGTTGTGTGGTGTTCTTGTTGTTAGGTGTTCTTGTTGTGTTATTCTCTTGTTGTGTGGTGATCTTGTTGTGTGGTGCTCTTGTTGTTTGGTGTTCTTGTTGTGTTATTCTCTTGTTGTGTGGTGATCTTGTTGTGTGGTGTTCTTGTTGTTTGGTGTTCTTGTTGTGTTATTGTCTTGTTGTGTGGTGTTCTTGTTGTGTGGTGTTCTTGTTGTGTTATTCTCTTGTTGTGTTATTCTCTTGTTGTGTTATTCTCTTGTTGTGTTATTCTCTTGTTGTGTGGTGTTCTTGTTGTGTTATTCTCTTGTTGTGTGGTGTTCTTGTTGTGTTATTCTCTTGTTGTTAGGTGTTCTTGTTGTGTTATTCTCTTGTTGTGTGGTGCTCTTGTTGTGTGGTGCTCTTGTTGTTTGGTGTTCTTGTTGTTTGGTGTTCTTGTTGTGTTATTCTCTTGTTGTGTGGTGATCTTGTTGTGTGGTGTTCTTGTTGTGTGGTGTTCTTGTTGTGTTCTGATCTTGTTGTGTGGTGTTCTTGTTGTGTTATTCTATTGTTGTGTGGTGTTCTTGTTGTGTTATTCACTTGTTGTGTGGTGTAGAACAACACACCACAAGAACAACACAATAAGATAACAACACACCACTTCTTGTTGTGTTATTCACTTGTTGTGTGGTGTTCTTGTTGTGTGGTGTTCTTGTTGTGTTATTCTATTGTTGTGTGGTGTTCTTGTTGTGTTATTCACTTGTTGTGTGGTGTTCTTGTTGTGTGGTGTTCTTGTTGTGTTATTCTATTGTTGTGTGGTGCTCTTGTTGTGTTATTCACTTGTTGTGTGGTGTTCTTGTTGTGTGGTGTTCTTGTTGTGTTATTCTATTGTTGTGTGGTGTTCTTGTTGTGTTATTCACTTGTTGTGTGGTGTTCTTGTTGTGTTATTCTATTGTTGTGTGGTGTTCTTGTTGTGTTATTCTCTTGTTGTGTTATTCTCTTGTTGTGTTATTCTCTTGTAGTGTGGTGCTCGTGTTGTGTGGTTTTCTTGCTGTGTGGTGCTCTCGTTGTGTGGTGATCTTATGTTTTGAATGTGTTTTTGTGTTGTGCTGTTGCAGTTTGATCGCTCTTTTCTTGTGTGGTCTCGCAATCTCACGTGGTTATCTTTATAATGTATTACATTACTTGTGCTCTGTCTTTGTTAACTTTCAACAACAGCAAAATCATCATAACCCGTCTTTTGTGATTGGATCACTCTTGTTCTCTCATCGTCAAAGCGCGTGGCCCGTAGTAGCTTATTTTATCTCAGCCGCCCCGCGTGATTAGATCTCTTGTGCGTTCAGGGTGGCATTATTTAAAGCATCCCCCCCCCCCCCCCGCTTGTCTCAGCACTGTCTCTCGCGTCATCGATTGCCCGTTTTAAATATCATATTCTGAAAATTTGAATAAGTTGGGTAATTAGTTGACGAAACCTTATCCTTTTCGGAATCGATTATACACCGTTCATTTAGAAATACACTATTAAATAAACCAGCGGCGTAGCAAGAGGAGCTGCGGGGGGTGCAGACCGCACTGGGTGACACAATCCCAAGGGGGAGGGGGGTGACACCAAATGGAAAAAAAATGCACATTTACAGAGCACAAACTGCTCGGTCTAATCGAATCGCATTAAATGGCAACCGATAACACTTAAATTTTTCACCTATATAACCAGGCCAAATGCGTGTTTTATTTACAATTCAAGGATGTTGCGGTAGAGATGAGGTTTAAATCTATAATTAGGTCAGAAAAACGCCGTTTTTATCATGATGTAACGCCGATTGGAGTGTTTGGCAACTTTCATATGTGATAGGAAGCGATTTATATCTAATTTCTGAGAGGTAAAGCTTTCCATTGATATCAAATACGATGTAGTCAGGCGATTCTAAGTAGGCCTACATGAATCGATCCGGTAAAAATTAAAAACATTTGAAAATGACGTTTTACTCATTTATAAGGTTTACAAAAAAAAATAAAATGTTGTACACTTTTCTTATACCTTTAATGATTAGTTTAAATCTATTTTTTTTTTTAAATGTTTTTTTTAAAACGAAATAGATCAATATACCAGAAATACTCAAAAATTATTATCTTCGTCGATTCGCCACTAGGACCGCCACTTAATATTTGAGGGCGATTGTCGTACAGCGCAAAGTCCTTTACATGCTGTCAGTGATTTAACGTTTATTTTGCTACCTTTACCTTTGGCCTGATCTACTTAAGGAATTTAATCTCGCACAGCAGTATATGCAGACTATAGGCTTTGCTCTTGAAAAAGTGGTGACCAACCTAGAGGCCTCAAGATTGTTTCTGCACGAGAAGCACTGTCACTTGGTGGAACATGCTATTGAAAAGTCATTTGAAACATCAGACCAATATGGAATTTCAGTAGAGAGAAGATTGAGGTTTAAGACAGGAGACACTGGAGTGTATTGATTACTTTCATTCTACACCCCAGATCAGATTATCAGCGATCAATGAAGCAGCAGATATGTTTTGGGCTGTTCAACCCAAGTGTCTACTATCAGCAAGGGAAAAAGAGTTACTGGTGTCCGTTCCAAAATTAGCCCTTTCTATGATGAGTTATCAGAAGATGAACTTTTAAAAGAAATACGAAGGCCTAGAAGACATTTACAGGCAGCTGATATTGAATTCCACAAAGTCATAGATTTATTCAGTATTTGATGTTTTGAAATTCATAAGCTCAGTGCGACTTCCGAAAATTTCTTCCAATGCTCTCGCCAAGCCTTCGAGTGTTTCTTACGATCTGTGTGTGTGTGTGTGTGGTTTTAAATGAGCTGAGCTTTCCAAAACTATGACTTATCCATAAATTTGCGATCCACCATGGTACAGTCAATGATATTTAATCTGGCTCTCCTCTCAATTGAAAGTGATACAGTGAAGGATATTGATTACGATTAAGTGAGTGACAGGTTTGCAGCTTTGAAGGACAGGAAATGAAATTTTTTAATAAATTAAAATGTATGAAAAAAATAAGTATACTCTACGTTGCTATAGTTCTTAAATACGTTTAAAGTCAAGAATAAATCCACCGTGGAAGTCGGGGGGGAATGAGATGGGGTGACACCACCATGAGTTCACCACACCGGGTGACACCAACAACCCTAAATAAAGTACGGTGATATGAAACGCTCAACACTGTATACAAACATAAAAACAAAAGAAAAATGAACCACACTACACAATATTGACCATAGGATTTCAGGGCCATTTCCATTCCCCATGAAAATTTCAATTTTTTAAAAACATTTCAATGAACATTTTGACCCACACCACTCATTTGACCCACACCCCTGGTTTGACCCACACCCCTGGTTTGACCCACACCACTCATGTTTCCACCACTCGCATGCCCCTACCCACACATTAGTGAATCTGACTCACAAAATTTAAGCTAATAATTCCATCACATGAATTAATATGCTCCCCTTTCATGCCCCAAATCCACCGACCCCCCATACACACACACACACAATCACAAACACACAATTGCCTCCGATATCCTCCCCTCTCCTCCCTCACCTTCCCACCGCCCAATATTATCTAAAGATAAACCATTTCCATTCGTCTTCATTTGGGACTCTTTTTTTTTTTCCCCTCCCCTTATCTTTACGCTGTATCCTCTACACGCAGCGCAAGGTTGCCTCCGATATCCTCCCCTCTCCTCCCTCACCTTCCCACCGCCCAATATTATCTAAAGATAAACCATTTCCATTCGTCTTCATTTGGGACTCTTTTTTTTTTTTCCCTCCCCTTATCTTTACGCTGTATCCTCTACACGCAGCGCAAGGAACACAGAGCACACATTCGTGGAGTGTACGCCTCTGACCCATTGGCTAAACAACCGACTCCGTGAACGTGTGGCTAACACAGGGGCCGAAACCCTGGCTCACATTCAGACTTGAGTGATAATAACTGCCCATTATGGCGAGGCGCTTGGGGTGGGGAGAGAGGTGGAGTAGGGTGCCTCACCCCATCGATTCATGTTCGTGGTCTTGGCTGCACTTGGCTCACCAAATTTGTGGCATCTCACCCCATCGGGGGCCATCGATTCATGTTCGTGGTCTTGGCTGCACTTGGCTCAACAAATTTTAATGTGTGGCCTTTTTTTTTCCTTCTACTTCTTTTTTTTTTTTTTTTTTTTTTTTTTTTTTTTTTATTTGTTTTTTTTTTTTTTTTATTTGCTTTCCTCTTCGAATCGCGTCTATTTGAAATCTTTGTAAAAAAAAAAAATGGGGAGGAAAAAAAAAGAAGATATTATTTATCTGAAATTGTTTTCTTAGTGGAGAAATAATCTGATGATCTTTTGCCTTTGAGTGAAGGGGTGATGTATGACAAAATTTTTGTGAAGGAAAAGCTCAACGAAATTCGAAGATAAATGTCTTTATTTGGTAACAAAATCTAAGCAAATATTTGAGAGTAAAAAAATTCTTAGCGTTCAGCGGTGATTTCTTGCATATCTGTCAAATGTACAATGGAAAGCATTTCTTCACAAACTTCAAATCCATTAATAATTGAGATAGTCCCAGTTCTTAGCAAAGTATGAAAATCAATTCAATTTTTTTCACCACTTCCTCACAAAGATAATGTTTGTAATCCTTTAAAAACTGTTGCTATGTTATTTCATTTGCATCAAAATGTTCTCTCGAAGATTTAAAAGGAGCATTAACTACAACAATAAACTTTTCAACGCAGTTGTTATCACCCATTGAGGGTGGGACACACTTTATTCCCAGAGTTCTTAATGGCGAGTTTCTGGGCCAAAGGGGTCTGCGGGCGGAAAAAAAAAAGTTTGAGAACCACTGGGCTAGACCAATTAGTGCAATGTTCAAATGACCACCACCCACTAGTTATCAGGCCAATTAGACCTACACGATAGATGTCTAGAGAGAAATGAGACTTCAGGTGGTGACCCTTCAAAACTAAAGCATCGGTAATAATTATTGTGTTACTTTGTGTCTAATCAGTGGTGTAGGAAAAGGGGAGGGGGGTTTGAAGAGGGAGCGATCCGCCTACGGACGGAAAGTTATTTCCTTATACTGAGGAGCGACATTTTCGGCCAACTGTAGTTGTTTGTTTGTTTTTTTTGTGTGTGTGGAATTGGGGTGGCAAAAGAATTTTGCCCGAATGGCACCAACCGCAACTACGACCCGGATGTCACCCACCGCAGCTACGACCCGGATGGCACCAACCGCAGCTACGACCCGGATGGCACCAACCGCAGCTACGACCCGGATGGCACCAACCGCAGCTACGACCCGGATGGCACCAACCGCAGCTACGACCCGGATGGCATCAACCGCAGCTACGACCCGGATGCCACCAACCGCAGCTACGACCCGGATGCCACCAACCGTAGCTACGACCCGGATGCCACCAACCGTAGCTACGACCCGGATGCCACCAACCGTAGCTACGACCCGGATGCTACCAACCGTAGCTACGACCCGGATGCCACCAACCGTAGCTACGACCCGGATGCCACCAACCGTACCTACGACCCGGATGCCACCAACCGTAGCTACGACCCGGATGCCACCAACCGTAGCTACGACCCGGATGCCACCAACCGTAGCTACGCCGCTGGTCTTAGGCTACTTCAGGGGATTGAATTAACGTCATAGACGAATTTTTTTTTTCCACAGATTGTTATAACACAAAACGAGCACAAACTGTTACAACACATAACGAGCACAGATTGTTATAACACAAAACGAGCACAAACTGTTACAACACATAACGAGCACAGATTGTTATAACACAAAACGAGCACAAACTGTTACAACACAAAACGAGCACAAACTGTTACAACACATAACGAGCACAAACTGTTACAACACATAACGAGCACAAACTGTTACAACACATAACGAGCACAAATTGTTATGACACATAACGAGCACAAATTGTTATGATACATAACGAGCACAAACTGTTACAACACATAACGAGCACAAATTGTTATGACACATAACGAGCACAAATTGTTATGACACATAACGAGCACAAATTGTTATGACACATAACGGCACAAAATGTTACAACACATAACGAGCACAGATTGTTGTAACACATAACGGCACAAACTGTTACAACACATAACGAGCACAAATTGTTATGACACATAACGAGCACAAATTGTTATGACACATAACGAGCACGTCGTTACACAGAGTGTGCAGATTCTTTGATTTCATTGCAGGAGACACGCCTCCTTGTGTGAGGTCACGTCATCTCTGAGGCCAGGGAAAGAATGGGGGTAGGTGGGGAGGGGTCAACTGTGAGGGAGACTGTTGCATGTTCACCACCTTGATTTTATCACACTTTTCAAATATTGTGTTTAGCGTTGTTTTTTTTTCCTCTGCGGGTTTTGAAAGACTTAGTTACGCCATTCTTCCTGGGTGTTGGGGTGGGGGTGGCAGGGGGCTTACAGGGTTGTTTCATTATTAAGTAAATAGAATTTAAAATCTACGTACCTTTGTTGTTTTTTGGGTTTTTTCGCCGCCCCCCCCCCTTTAAAAAAAACCCCAACAACTAGTATACCTCAGTTGCTCACTGCTACGTGTCTGCTTGTCTGTTGTCCCTGTCTGGTCTGTCGGAGTGAATGAAATCTGACTTTTTAATGACACATTTTGACATTTCATTCAAACCTACACTGTCACAAATTCGGATAAGTGGAATCAGTGGTGTAGTTGGAGTTGGTGCCGCCCCTTCCACGAAAAAATAATCTATAATTGGCCGAAAATGCCGCCCCTCCATATAAGGGAAACACACGCCCGTGGCGGACCCCCCCCCTCTCTCTCTGCACCCCCCGTCACTTCCTACGCCCCTGAATGGAATAAGTGTGTTGTTATCTAGATTTTATTAAGACTATTATTCCCAGAGTTCTATTTCTGGAAGTATACTTTAACATTAACAGAGATAAATCATTTTGAACATAACGAACCAACGCACGTAGATTGTCCTGAGATTGTAGACAGTAGGCGTTTAAATCTGACTCGAATTCCTCCCCTTCTTACCTAAACGAACTTCTCTCTGTCTATTCACCCCTTCGACAGCTTCGCTCCTCCGCAGACGCGCGTATTCTTTCTGTCCCCAAGACTCGCACAAAAACATACGGTGAACGATCGTTCTCTTTCTGTGCACCCAAACAATAGAATTCTCTTCCATTACACATCCGCAATATACCGACCATCGCAGCCTTCAAAACTGCACTCAAAACACATCTCTTTAAACTCTATTATCCTGACTGATTCCCCCCTCTGACCGAAAAACGATGTTACTGAGCGTCGTCCATGGCTTGAGATGTAAATAGTTTTATATATACATTTTTTTGTTTTATTTAATTAATGTATGTCAATTAATTATTTCAGATTTGTATTATGTTTGTTAAATTGTATGTACAGCGTGGTGAGCCCAGCCCTAGGCTGGGGTACCACGCTATATAAAACCACGTATAATAATAATAATAATAAATCAAAATTTCAACAGTTGAATCTAAATATCAAGTATCAACAACCGTTAAATCTAAATATCAACAGTTACCAACAGTTTATTTTACTTGTACTTTTTATAGATACATATTTTTTCCTTACCAATCAGTTTTGTTATTGTTGTTTTTGTTGTTTTAAATCATTTTCTTAAAGATCTATTTGAATTCAAACAAAGCACGTACCAGCAAATTGCCAGAACTATTTATTGAAATGATGGGAGGAAATCCACAATACTCCAAGACGAGGTTCATGTCAAATTCTCCAGCAGCTATTTCCATGGGACAAAGTCCAACCGACATCGAAGCAAAACGTAAGATTTCCTCTAGTTTCAGGTCAGCCGCAAGTCTTAGATTAACTCTGGACATTTTACGACATTCCTTTCTCGTTTTGATACCTTAGAGAGTGTCCGGCAGACTGCCCCTCTATATGTTCTAGCCTTCCATAGTTCTCTGTCCGGCAGATTACCCTTCTATATGTTCTTGCCTTCCATAGTGATCTGTCCAGCACACTACCCTTCTATATTATGTTCTTGCCTTTCATCACTGCTCTGTCTGGAATAGTGCCCTTCTATATGTTCTGGTCTTCCATATTGATATGTCCTGCACACTGTCTTTCTTTATGTTCTGGTCTTCCATTTTTATGCCCTGCAGACTGTCCTTCTATATGTTCTGGCCTTCGTTATTGATATGTCATGCACACCGTCTTTCTATATGTTTTGGCCTTCCATATTGCTCTGCCCAGCACTGTCCTTTTATATGTTCTGGCCTTCCTTACTGCTCTGCCCGTAGACTCTCCCCCCCCCTAAATTTTTATCGGCAGATAACTCTTACGCGTCTCTTACTATATCTCTCAGACATTCCTCTGGGTTTGAGCCTGGGGTCAGTTTTATCGCCCCTGTTATCTGATACCTGATCCATGTGCTGGACAGCGCCCTGCGTCTATAGGCCTACCACTACCCCATCACCATATGCCAGTAGGGGAGCACTTAATGAAAAGGTAAGCGGTGGATTCTGCTCAGCGTTAACTGCGATCACGTGGTACTAAACAACTGTGCGGTTGTAGTAGTCCTGTCTAGGGCATTCCCATTGGACTTCCATGTAGAAACAAATCTATAAAGGTATACTATGAAAATGGTCGGATTTTCCCCTTATGCTTTCAAGACTATGCTCACTACGCTACAACCCCAGTTCCGGACCACAGCAAGAAATGATGAGCACCAAATTCCAACCATTCCAGTGTGGATACCACCATCTTTCAACCAAAATGTATAAATGTTAAGGGTTAAGGTTTTTTTTTACAACTTTAGCTGGCAGATAAACGTTACGAGTACGCTGGGTTAAAAATAGCCTTTTTATTGCAGAAACCATTTCAAAACCAGGTATTCTTGTAACGAATACTCTCCCATCCCCCCCCCACACCCTTCTCTCCCCTCCCCACCCACCCCCCTCACGGCATCGTCTGTTTGGCTGCTAAAGCCTACCTATACCCCCACCCCCACCCCCACTCCACCAATGCCTCTTCTTTACAAGGTATATGTGAAGAATATATGAATTCTGTTTACCCTATACTTGGCCTGACCGAGCGCTAGTATCTAAACAACGCTCTCAAGGCGCTGTGGAATTGTGTAAGCAAATCTCCCGGTTTTTGGTTTTGTTTTGTTGTACCAAGGGGGAAAGTGTACAGAGGAGAGAACAACATCGATAACTAAGAATACCTATTGTTATTTTTTATATCACGTTCATGACCAGAATAACAACTTTGTGAATTGAGGAAATGTTGGTTTGAGAGAGATAAATGCAATGGTGAGTTTGATCAATAAGAGATCTTGTTTGATGAGCCCAAGAATCGGTTTGATGAGAGCAGGACTTAATTGAAGAGAGATCGGTGCAATATCTTGTTTCATAGAGATGGTTGCACAAAATTCAGTTTGATGAGAGCAGGACTTAATTGAAGAGAGATCGGTGCCATGTTGAGCGTGAGAGAGATGGTAGCAAAGTTTTAGTTTCATGAGAGCAAGATTTTTCTGGAAAGAAAATATTGCAAATCTAGATCTACTTTATATATTTCATTCAATTGATTTGAATATATGTTTACTGTTCCTAGAAGACGTTCTCTTTCCCTGTTCCCGGCCTGGGACCCTCCCCTTCTCTAAGAACATGAACATGTAAATGTTCCTCAGTATTGTTTCACTAATAAGATTTGGGTAACACTCTTTTGATACAAAATCCGACTAACTTTGGATCAAAATTATAATGAAATTTTTCTTCCTGCTTTTTTTTTTTTTTTTTTTTTTTTTTTTTTTTTTTTTTTTTTTTTTGATTTTCTTAATTATACTACATTGGGTACTTGATCAAACATGGATTTAAGTAATGTACTTAGTAAGAATCCCAAAAGAGAGCTAATTTGATTTTGCGCACCTATTGAACTCAGAGTTACAGCCATACAGAAATACTTGGAGAATTATTTTATGCTATGAGAGTTATTCGTAGCTTTAAGTTTACTTAAATTTAGAACTAAATGACACATGTCAGTGGAGTACATGTCACCCACGTCACACATTTTTTTGTATGTTAGCCTAAATGACACGTATCTTTTCGGCGCCATTAGATGCTTCTGAAAACCAAACAAACGGCGTTAAAATTAGCTCTCACGTAGAGAGGTTGGGAATGCACGTCCGTCCGGAAGTGGGGGCCAGATAGCGCGAGACTAGATAGCGCGAGACTAGATAGCGCGAGACTAGATAGCGCGAGGTGAGACATAAAAAGGGTTTTGATTTGTGTGTGTGAGTTAAGGGTGTGGGGGTGTCTTCTCTGAATGTACATCTCCAGGCCCTTGAGATTTTGCTTTTAAAGAAATCAATTTTTTTTTTTTTTTTTTTTTTTTTTTTAGGAAAACAAGTTGAGTGCTTTTGTTTGCTTTGTTTTATTAATATTAATACACACATCTTTTTTTCCCGGTCTCTTTTGTAAATTGAAATGAACAAAGTCTCCGTCAGCACTGATGTGCACCTTGTATTTTTTTTTTTTTTTTTTTTTTTTTTTTTTAGGAAACCAAGTTGAGTGCTTTTGTTTGCTTTGTTTTATTAATATTAATACACACATCTTTTTTTCCCGGTCTCTTTTGTAAATTGAAATGAACAAAGTCTCCGTCAGCACTGATGTGCACCTTGTATTGTGCACCTTGCATTTTGCACCCGTTTTAACGCCGCTGTGTGTTGTCCAGGCTGAATCAGTCCATCTTTTGTTTCGTCATTATATCCCTTTATTTAATTTTCGTTCGACATTCCGCCACCATTCCCCCAAAATCTTTTAAAAACGCCACCAACCAGCACCGTATTCTCATCTATTGACTTTCAGGGGCACCAGATGATGTCATTCTGTGAAGACACTTTGAGAGGCACTGATCCAACCAGAGATACCATGATGGAGATTTTGTCGTTGATGGTGGTGGTTTTATTGGTAACCTACAACCTTTGTGTTATCTCTCTTCTTTTTTTTTCCATTTAAGGATGTGAGAACCTCGACAGCGGTGTCGGCATCTACGCATCTGACCCGGAAGCGTACAAGGTCTTCGCCGACATCCTCGACCCGGTGATAAAAGACTACCACAAGTTGCCGGAGAAGAAAAACATCCACCACCCCAGCTTAGACTTTGGCGACGTCGAGAAGCATAAACTAGAAGACCTTGACCCCGAGGGCAAGGTCGTCCTCAGCACCAGGATCAGGGTCGGGAGGTCCCAGGAGGGCTACGGCTTTCCTCCAATCCTCTCGCTCGAGGTATGTGCCGTGGTAGTCGTGTCTTTTGTTTTCTGTTTCTGTCAACTTGCGGGGCAAAGTTCAAATTATATTTCATATTCAAGGATACGTTTCTCTTGCCTCACACACTCGTGCGTGGTGGTAAACCTTGTTGTGTGACAAAACAAAGTGTTGGGGAGAAAAATCATCGGCGGACCAATGGGAGGGACAGGCAGCGGTACAGCCTGTAGATTGCTCTCTGTAATTGGGGAGGCAGAGAAACATAAACAATAAAATGTTATTAAGCGATTAATCTAACAGTTCTGTGAATGTTGATGATTATAATCCACGAACACCATGTCAGAAGCAGTTTTTAAACTGCCATGTTAAAATAAATGTTCTATTATAGTTTTATTAACTCCCCGAGTGAAATGTCATCAAACCCACGTCCCCCCTATGAAGGTCATCAAACCCCCGTCCCCCCATGAAGGTCATCAAACCCCCGTCCCCCCATGAAGGTCATCAAACCCCCGTCCCCCATGAAGGTCATCACACCCCCGTCCCCCGTGAAGGTCATCAAACCCCCGTCCCCCATGAAGGTCATCAAACCCCCATCTGTCACAACCAACATTTTATCAACCACCTAGAAGTCAAGGCATTACCTATTACCATTTCAGCTTAACAAATTTATTCAAAAATTATAATACAAGGGCTTAACCGAGTGCAGTTGTTGATTATTTTATATCAATTCCAGATGTTAACTTCTAATTTTATATTTTAAAAAAACAGCTTACTCCATCTGCCGGCCTTTAAACAATATGCCTACAGACAGTCCTACACCATACCTGCCGGCCTTTAAACAATATTCCTACAGACAGTCCTACACCATACCTGCCGGCCTTTAAACAATATGCCTACAGACAGTCCTACACCATACCTGCCGGCCTTTAAACAATATGCCTACAGACAGTCCTACACCGTACCTGCCGGCCTTTAAACAATATGCCTACAGACAGTCCTACACCGTACCCGCCGGCCTTTAAACAATATGCCTACAGACAGTCCTACACCATACCTGCCGGCCTTTAAACAATATGCCTACAGACAGTCCTACACCATACCTGCCGGCCTTTAAACAATATGCCTACAGACAGTCCTACACCATACCTGCCGGCCTTTAAACAATATGCCTACAGGCAGTCCTACACCATACCTGCCGGCCTTTAAACAATATGCCTACAGACAGTCCTACACCATACACGCCGGCTTTTGATTAATGCATTTACGAGAAAAATAATACATGTAGATCAACTTTTTGACCCGAATTCAACCGTCAAGCAGAAGCTTACTGGGTGCCGTCTTTTTTTTTTAAAGTGCTACTAATATAAAACATGTTGATTAAGGTTGGGTTGGGTTGGGTTGGGGGGGGGGTGGTGGTGAACGGGAAGCAAGACACACCAGAAGAAAAATTTATATAAGAGATCTAAATATAAACATTAACGAGAAATAAACGTCGGCACTTCGCCCAACAGCCAATGATTGCACACCGCCTCCGAGCAGCAGCTAGGGCCTTGTATTTCCTCGATTAGCCATGTTGCAAACAAAGTATTTTTTTTGTTTTGTTTTGTTGGTTCCTGGTGATGATTTTTTGTATTGCTTATGTTCAGAAAATCTCTTGCTCTCTGTGCTGCGGCACGTTCCGTGATAATTTATTGACTATAATTTATATTTAACCCCCCCCCCCACACCACACCCACACCCTTTTTTTTTTTCCCCCCCCCCCCCCCCCCCCCTCCCTCTCTTTTTTTTTTTTTAAATTGGTACCGAGTGACTCCATTCAACGAAAAACAAACGTTTTGTTTTTTTCTTTTAATTTTAATTTTTTTAATTTATTTTTGATTTAATATTGAACGCGTTAATTATTTCATCAAGCGATACCAAACACAGCATTTCACCTGTAGTACTCAAGTTGCATAATTACACCTGTAACAGGTAATCTTAACATTACACCTGTATATTACACCTGTAATGACTCTGCCTGTTACATTTTCACCTTGGAATATTCACAAACAGAATCGCAAGGAACTGGAGAGCAAGGCTGTGGAAGCCCTAAACGGCCTCTCTGATGAGCTGAAGGGCAGCTACCACCCCCTGACAGGAATGGACGAGGAGACCCAGGCCAAGCTTGTGGCAGATCATTTTCTCTTTAAAGATGACGACCGGTGGGTTACCGATGGATCGCCACACTGTCACACACTCAGTCCACTTTTCCCCACACCCCCACCACACACTACAACATACCCCAACACCACACTACTGCCACGCTAACCCAACACTACCCCAACACTCTCACACACTAACCACCCCACACTGCCACACACTCTCCGCGCACTACACCGAATTGCCCCTATCCACCCTAGGCAAGTGGTCACTCTGAAGTGATTTAAATGAATAGTTTCCCGCCCCTGAGAACGTTGCACAGATCGCAACTTAAAATCCTACAATTGGCTGTCAATGAGATTTGATGGATGACACAAAATTAACTAGACACGTTGATTAAATAATATTTAATTTAAAAGAAACATATTTTGGGGTCTACTTTGTTATTTAGTTTTCATAATTTTATTTTGTATTTATGTTTTATATTTTAATGGAAATAAGTGGGTGACCAGTGACATGTGAACTTGTTTATATCAAAGGGCTGAAGATGTGTCTTGTCTGTCTAAATTGTCTGATTAAATGTTTAGGAACCCAATCTATAAGCAAAAACTTGATGATTGGAAATTCAAATTGAACTTAAAACTTGAATTTTGGGAACTCAGTCCATGAAGTCAAATACAGGGGGGGGGGGGGTCGGGGTTGGTGGGGGTGAACTCTGTCTAAAGAAGAAAAAATACAGCTTTACGTTTTGGGAGCCCAGTCAGAAGAAGGCAAATTAAATACAAGTGCATGTTTTGGAAACTCGGTCTAAAGAAGGAAAATACAGCATGACCAAATGACCAATATGTAAGATAATGTATCTCCAGGTTCCTGAAGGCGGCCGGAGGCTACAATGACTGGCCAACCGGGCGAGGTATTTATTTCAATGAGAACAAAACATTCTTGGTCTGGGTCAATGAGGAGGATCATCTGAGGATTATCTCCATGCAGAAAGGGGGAGACATTGGAGCAGTTTACAAGAGACTGGTTACTGTAAGCATTATAGCATTGTGTACCCAGACTAGTTACTACTGTAAGAATTATATCGTTTACCAGGGACTGGTTACTGTAAGCATTCTTTCATTGTTTACCAGGGACTGGTGACTGTAAGCATTCTTTCATTGTTTACCAGAGACTCGTCACTGTTAGCATTTGTTTCATTGTTTACCAGAGACTGGTTACAACTGTAAGGATTCTTTCATTGTTTACCAGAGACTGGTTACAACTATAAGGGTTATATCAATGTTTACCAGGGACTGGTTACTGAAAGCATTCTTTCATTGTTTACCAGACACTTGTTTACTACTGTAAGGATTTTTTCATTGTTTACCATTGACTTGTTACTATAAGCGTGACCTTTTCTTTTAATTTACGAGGAAACGTAATTCCATAAATTAGATTTTATAAGGTCTTAGTAACTATAGTATTAATTTGGATACGAACAGTAAGTAATGATAACTTAATTGATGTAAGTACTCAGTGTTGGTTATCACTCAGTCTTGGTTATCAATCAGTCTTTGTTATCGATCCGTCTTTGTTATCAATCAGTCTTTGTTATCAATCAGTCGATGTTATCAGCCAGTCTTTTGTTATCAATCAGTCTTTGTTATCAATCAGTCTTTGTTACCAACCAGTCTTTGTTATCAATCATTCTTTGTTATCAACCAGTCTTTGTTATCAACCAGTCTTTGTTATCAACAAGTCTTTGTTATCAATCAGGCTTTGTTATCAATCAGTCTTTGTTATCAACAAGGCTTTGTTATCAACCAGTCTTTGTTATCAATCAGTCTTTTGTTATCAATCTGTCTTTGTTATCAATCAGTATTTTGTTATCAGTCAGTCTTTGTTATCAATCAGTATTTGTTATCAATCAGTCTTTGTTATCAATCAGTATTTGTTATCAATCAGTCTTTGTTATCAATCAGTCTTTGTTATCAAAAAGTCTTTTTTATCAATCAGTCTTTGTTATCAATCAGTCT
>CAXITT010000534.1:44292-99973 GCA_964033795.1 Lymnaea stagnalis | reverse complement strand
GCCCCTAGGCCAAGTCTTTATACTATTTAAGTACCTTTCTTGTCCCACGCTCATTCAGTCTCATAGATTGAGCTTCCCTGATCAGACTGATAATTTCATTTCCTGTCTTTTATTTATTCCATAATTATTTATCTTCAGGTTCCTGAAGGCGGCCGGGGGCTACAACGACTGGCCAACTGGGCGAGGTATTTATTTCAATGAGAACAAAACATTCTTGGTCTGGGTCAATGAGGAGGATCATCTGAGGATTATCTCCATGCAGAAAGGGGGAGACATTGGAGCAGTTTACAAGAGACTGGTTACTGTAAGCATTAAAGCATTTTTACTCATAAAACTTTAAAAAATAAAACCAGGGATGTTTAAGGCGTAGGCCTATGTTTTATTCTATATTCTTTAAAAAAGTAAGTTTTTTCCCTTATGTTCTACACTACAATCAGAAAGAGGGGGGTGGGGTAGTTTATGCTTTAAGCATGTTAATTATTGTTTAAAAGATGAAGGTTAATATTGCCATTTGATTTGAAACCATTGCAGAAGCTTGTAGCCTACTTTGCAGCACATTTTTATCGGCTTATTCTTTGCCTCTTCCTGTCCATTAAAAAAATAATCAGTTATATTAGTAAACTTTGTATGATGACTACTTCAGGCCATCAAAACATTAGAAGAAAAACTGACCTTTGCAAGAGATGACCGATTGGGCTATTTAACCTTCTGCCCATCCAACCTGGGTACCACCCTAAGGGCATCTGTACACATTAAAATTCCCCACCTGTCTGCCAGGAAGGATTTCAAGTCTGTGTGTGAAAAGCTCAAATTACAAGCTAGAGGTAAAGGAAGCACTCTTTTGTTTTTATCATTCAACATTAGTGAATTCCTGCAGTAAGCTTGTTGCATTTTATTATTACTGTTAAATAAGATAAGATATTGTTATCTCTCAAAAGTTAGGGACCATTGAATAAAGAATAACATCACTTTTACAATATCAGTTTAGACATGGCATCATATCTAGCTAGTGTCCAACAAGGACTTGCTTGTATTTTATTTAATCAGTTGCAGTTAGGCCGATCCACTTCTGCTTTCCATAATTAAGTCAAATAAGAAGGGGGGAAAAACACATAAGACTTAAAAATGAAAAAAAAAAAAAAAAAACTACCGGTAGTGAAAATTAATTAAATTTTTCATGTTTCACGGATTTTAAATAAAAACTATCTTATTTTTTTCTTCTGCTTTCAATAATTAAGTAAAATAAGAAGGGGGGAAAAACAAATAAAACTTAAAAATGAAAAAAAAAAAAAAAAAAACTACCGGTAGTGAAAATTAATTAAATTTTTCATGTTTCACGGATTTTAAATAAAAACTATCTTATTTTTTCTTCAACCCTCTCATCTAGGCATTCATGGAGAGCATACAGATAGTGAAGGAGGAATTTATGATATTTCTAACAAACGACGACTAGGCTTGACCGAGATAGCAGCTGTTGAAGAAATGGTATCAGGTGTACAAGAAATTATTAGGCTTGAAAAGGAGGCTGCAAGCGGAAAAGCTAAATCTTGTCACGTCTTGTAATGGCAGTGGTTAAATTCACTCCCTTCATGGCACAGTCATTTTTACTTAAAAACTAATTATTTTTTTCAGAAAAAAGTTTGTGTTCATTATAGTGACAACTGCGTGTTTGGTGACATTTTTTTTTCTTCTGGTAGTTATTAGTAGATGTGTGAAAAAAGTGGTACATAAGAACTGGAGAATGGAGCGTCATAATGGGGAAAATATATCTATCTTCAGGCTGCGATTGATGAAGTGCAAGTTGTAAATTATCCACATGTAATCATATTTATTTGTTTTTATTTCTGCAATACTTTTGTGAGCTTCAAAGAAAATAATATGTAGGTCAGAGTTTATAGTCATTAGCTGTAGGCTGTGAATGGACATTGATGGAAATTTTGTTGTCCTCAGTTTTAAAATCATACATTGTTTAGCAAAGTTTTTTTTTTTTAATAATCTGATGTATTTATTTTGTTTACATACACTGCATGTTTGGGAACTTTATGTTTTTGGGTAAAATTGTGTGAAGAGGATACCCTGAAACTATGAAGATGAACATTGGAATGAAATGCCTTGACTTTATTCAATGCCAACTATGTGTTTATCTGAATAAACTGATCTGTGCTATTTGTCATTTTGTATTTTTATGTTTAAAAATTAAAATTATTTTTTCTATTAATTGTAACTGGCAGTTATATTTGTTCTGAAAATATTCTTGATTTTTAAATATATATTTATAGGTTCCTCTTTTATGACTACTTGTCATAATTATTTTTCAAAACATCTTAAATAATTTTATTATTTTTAAATATGCTGAAGCAGTTGATCCCTGCAAGAAATTCTTGCTTTAAAAGTTTAATCTATCTGCATTTCCTCATTTTGGTAACTAGTCAGAAATTTGTTTTAAAATGTTTTCATACCATCATCACTTTGTGTCAGCAATAACTGGGACCAGGTTCATTAATTTTTAAGGGGCATTTGAAATTTTTACTCTTTATTGGTGGTTTAATTTTTAATTATATTCCTTTCCTAAACCTTACCGATGAGTTTGTTAGGTTTATGTATCATTTAGCATTGGAGTTCAGAGTGGAAAGCTTTAATTTTAATAATAAAGAAACTGATAATAAAGAAACTTGCAGAGATCTTCAAATAAAAGAACAACAAAAATTCCAAAACAATGTATCTTTTCATAACAAATGAAATGTAATTTTTTTCCATTATTTTGCCTTATTATGATGAGCCGTTTTGTTCTGCAGATTAAGACTTAAAGAAAACTAACTAGATAATCCTTTAATGACATCCAACATGAGCTGCCTTTTATAAATTTATTTAAAACAAACAAAATTTTATAATTTTTAGGCCTTCTTTAATTTTTTTTATCGCTTTTTTTGCTTTGCAATGATCCTAAATTTAATAATAAAACTTCATTGAATTTCAAACAATATCTGCCACAGTACCTAGTATGCCTGTTTTCAACAAGCTGCAAAAAATTGTTCATTATATATATACCGGTATATGTATACAGTAAACCAAAAAATAGCATTTGATATAGTAATCTTAAAGCTTGCGTCTATTTTCAGTGACAATTGATGTACTTTCTCATATTAACCTTGCATACTACAGGTCAATGATGTTAGAATAACCTGATAAAAAAAATAAAGCCCTCATAAAAAAACATCCATGAATATTCATTGATGTGCAGTCAGCTATTTAGACTCTACAAAACTGAAACCAAATAAAAGATTGGAATTAATGTAGTCTTACCTGTAGTGACATATTTTAATTTTTTTTATTTTAATTAGTCTTTCACAATCATTTCCTTCTTTCCATATTTGGGCTGGGTCTTCAAAAGAAAATATGAATGATTTTTTTTTCAAGGGCTAAAATAAATTCTACAAGCTTATGGTTTACCTGGCCATTTCTGTGAAGTTCTGCAATACAAAATGCCTTTCCAAAATCTTGCCAAAAAAGGTGTTTTTTAATTTTTTTTTTTAATCCAAAGATGTCCTGGTCAAATTTGAAAACTTACAGCAATGTTATTAATTAAATCTTCCATCATCACATACTTCTCAGAGTTAATAAATTAGTTACTGATCCAGCTTTGCATGTTACTTTCTTTTTTTTTAAAACATTCTATTCTCATGCTGCGTGTTTATTTTGTTTGTCACTTTGTTCATTCCTAGACACTTTACTCTAGTCAATATATCAATATTAACATTTTAAAATTTGACAAATTATATTGATAAAATTGAAATGGTGCTAAGAAACAGTTTATCTTACACATAGTTTTTATGCCCAATTGAATCTTGAATATGTTTTTCAAAATATCTAACACCAGGTATACATTTGTTAGCTTCACTCAGTAAAAACATAAACGTTCATAACATTGCCGAGAGAATTTTGTAAAATTGGATTCAATGCAAATTTCAAATCCCAAAGTGTTATAAAAAAATTTATTGTATCACTTCCTACCAATATTTTAATTAGAGAATAAAATATAATCAACAAAATTAATTAAGAGACATAAAAATAACTGATCATATTCTTTTGTCATGTTTGTCAATATGTCTTGATGTTTTTCAGTGCATATTTTGCTAATTAAATTTTTGCTATCAGCATTTATAAACTATATGTTTATCCTGTGATTTTTCAGCATATCTATGCACCAAGCAACATCTTTATTACAAGGAGACTGTCATTTTGTTTGTTTTTTTGTTTTCATTTCCCATATTTAGAGGAAACGCATAACAAAACAGCTAATATTTGTGTCTTATCTTATTCTGTGCATTTATTGGGTGAAAATTTACTGCATTTTTTAAACAAGTCATTTTTACATGTTTTGAAGCATCGTCTAGTCAAGGAAATTTTAAGTGATGTACTTTAATGTGCAGCTTTGTCAGTATTAGTCTATCTGCTGTTTGATAAATTTATGTATACAAATACAACAAATTATTTTTCTGGGCATTTTTTTTGTATTACCTTCTGTACTTTTTAAAATAAATATTACCCATCATGCAGCTGTGCTTTTCATATACTTTTTTCTTTAAAAAGTAATACATTAATGGATGCATACAGTCAGTTTTATTCTTGTGTACAAAAAATGCTCACAGGTGGCTTTTTATTGAACATACATCATTGCCTGTTGATAGAATAGGTGTGCTGTGTGTAACAATTGTAAATGCAGACACATCACCTACTTACTTAATATGCAAGTTGTGTGTAAAATAACTATGATAATGCAATCAACAACAAAAAAACTAACTGTGTTGGTTGCACAATGTGCATTTATGTTTTTGTCATTTTCGTAACTGTAATTATATCCTTGTACTGGAAACTTCAACTTGTTGGTTTATTCATATTACTAGTTTGTTGCTATGTTGTTGTTTTTTACCAAGAGTCACTTGAGTATAACTACAAACTTACAGTCGTGTATGAATATAGCCAAGTAATTACACTTACCCTTACATGTGTAAGTGTATTGCTACTTATAGTTGCGTACCAGTATAGCAAATTGCTTAGTCATGCGATATAGCTATGAGATTGTATCAGACCAATTTACTTTGCTACAAATATTATATTCTCTCGCCTCCTGTGTTCCCACTTCCGGCGACACAAATGGATACTTCTTAAGTTGTCTACTGTGCTCTGTTCTTTGTTATATTTTCATTTCTACTGTTGGCTGAGGAAGGCTTTATGCCGAAACGGCCTTGTTTTTTGTCCTGTTATCTTATTTCAAGCTTCCACATACCTCGTTTTGCTATTTCATTCATTTACTAAGCTTGAAAGCAGTCCTTTAATTTATATTTACAAATATTAAGTCAGTGACAGCATGTAGGCAGTGACACTCAGGAACTGGGGAATTTCTAGAAAGTTAGTTGCACTTACACGATGCTACCAACTGGATGCATTTGTTCAAAACTCAAAATCACCATCCTATACTATTTCCTTGTGTTGTTCCAGTATTTATTTTTAAAAACCTTATAAACTTCCAGTGCCCAAGTCAAACATCTTATTTTTGCATGGTCTTACTTTCTTAAGTGGGGAAAACTCAAAACTTTGTACAACATTTTTACATTAGAACCCTTTTTTTTTAAAACAGTTGTACAAAATCAACACAACCACTTTATTTAATTCATTCATAAAAGAAATGAACAATCCATTGTCCATAACTGTAGATTGTGACAGCAGCCACTGATGACCGACCCCGATGTCACAGAAAAAAGACCATAGAAACTATTTCAGCACAGCATGATGGTTTATTCAAGCAAAAATGGTCTGTGTCATACCTTGAGTAGGCATGGTGCTGAAAGTCAGGGTCTTAGAACATTTTTTGATATACAGGATGTCTTAATTATATTTCACTATTTTGTAGTTGAGAGGCTTAGTTTCTTCAGGACTTGGTAAACTACAAAGAAACACCAATCACAAAAACACAAAACAAATGACAGCCTGCTTCTTGACTTTTGCATTATTTTAGTTTGATGAACATGAGATATGAATGAAGAGCACGTGAACAACATAATAAGTTTGCAGGCTATTTTGAACTAGCGGATTTGTAACTTCAGAGTAATAGTCTAACAATAACAATTTAAACCCAATCACTTCATTTCAAGTTCAAAATATTTTGTGTAAAAAGACTCTTAAAAGCACAATTTATTTTTATTAAATAAAAGAACAGAATTAGCTGTTGATACCTTTTTAAAATGGAAACAAAATTGTTAAGCTATTCATACGAAAACAAAGATGTATAAAAGCACTTGATGCCAAACAGATCATGTGAGAATATCATGGGCATGTGTCTCTAGCAGCTGTTCCATCTGGCCGATATCTTTACCCAATGTCTCCAGACGAATCTGCATTGTTGCAATCTGAAAATAAAGCACACACAATATTGAAAATATGTTGCAGCTGGCATTTTATGTGTACCGGTATCTATTTACACATGCTATCCAACTGCCTCAACTAAGGTGTTTTGCAAGGTGGAATAGATAGTACCAATGACAATGTATTAGATTTAAGTTACCTGAATTAGAGGATCTCTGAGAACTTAAGCCACAACTGAAAGTCAGTGAACCAATTCTATTCATATATTTATTAATTTAAGTTGCTGTCTCTTTGGTTTTTTTTTTAATTTATATAAAAATAATGCGGAGAAGGAGAGAAGTAAGCAAAATGGCATGATTAGAGATGATCTGGTGGATTTGCCATTAGATATTTTGATTTCACTAGTACATTTTTGTAAAGCAAGGTTGATTTTCAGAGCTAAGTCCTTCCTGACGCAAGAAAGGGAAGTAAATCCATTTTGCTACTTGTTCAAGGAGAGCAAGATTGTCCTAAGTGCAGAATCCAAAGTTGTCATGTATGTAGATTTATTTAGTGGGCAGTAACAGTTGTCACATATGTAGATGTATTTATACGACAGTAAATGTTTTTCCCCCCAAAACGCTACTTATTATTGCTGCCATTTAAAGAATAATTGTACATTGAATATATTATTTCATTATAATAGAACGTTAGAAAATTACAAAACACTGTGCTGGTAATTTTTTCACTTAGCACATTCTTGCTCTCAAGGGTCATTTGTAAAATATTTTTAAGCTGTTAAAATATTAATTAATATTAATGAATTAAGGCTAGATGCATCCAGAAATGAAAAAGTTTAATAAGAATATGACATTAACAGTGTACAAATAATGAGCTATGACCAAAAAATTATTTTTGTTACCTCCGATAAACACATGCTAGATATCGACCCTTTGGTTCTTAAACACACATAGCTTGAAAGTGAAACATGACAAAAACTTTTTAAATTGAAAGGATGCACCATCAGACCACCACAGGAATTCTCAAGGGAAGTAAGATTTTGTTGCTATTTTTAAATAAAAATAACAGAGGTGAGTCGCTATGTGGCTATGATGAATTTAGTCCCAATGGTCTGGAATGAGTTAATAAAGGCATTTTACCTGTTGGCGATCAAGGACACGAGGCTGTACCCAAGTCATGTGACATTTCTGTTCTATTTCATCTATTGACCCTCGGACAAGTCCCAGGCTCAAAGCTTTCATAACCAACAGTTCAACCTGATTTTAAAAAGAGATAGTTTTACAACCATTTTGGTTTTCAAAGGAAGTATTCTAAGATGGCTCAGTCCCATATAAGAAGTGAAAGGAAAAATCAACTAAATGTTCAGAAATTAAAAAATGTTGGTGCAAAATTAAACCATGTCTCAGCGTCTAGAATCTTGTATAGTAAAAATAACCATTTTTAACTTAGCAAAGACGTCATAATAAAGGTGCAAAACGGTACAATATTTTTCAAGATATTATTAGTAGTAGTTTATAAAGCGCGGTACGCCAGACTAGGACTGGGTTCACCATGCTATACATACAGTTTAACAAACATAATCATGAACTTAAAAATTAGCATACATTAATTAAATTTTTTTTAAAATGTATATTCTCTCCACCCATTCCATAACTATATACACATCAAGCCATGGACGGCACCCAGCAACATCGTTTATCGGTCAGAGGGGGGAATCAGTCAGGATAGTAGAGTTTAAAGAGATGTATTTTGAGTGCAGTTTTGAAGGCTGTGATGGTCGGATGTGTAGTGGAAGAGAATTCCATTGTTCGGGGGGCATAGAAAGAGATGTATGTTTTTGTGCGAGTTTGGGGACAGAAAGAATTTGCGTGTCTGCAGATGAGCGAAGCTGTCGAAGGGGTGAATAGACAGAGAGACGTTCAGTTAGATAGGAAGGGCAAGAATTCAAGAAAAATTTAAAGGCAGAGAACAGAGAGTTTGTAGTCAATCCGTGCTTGTACAGGGAGCCACTGAAATGAATGAAGTAGTGGTGTGATGTGATCACGTTTTTTTTCCTTTATAACTAGCCTAGCAGCTGAGTTTTGAACCTTTTGTAATTTTTCTAAGAAGTGTTTTGGTGAACCTGACAGAAGAGAGTTGCAATAGTCAAGATGAGAGAGAGCAAGAGCATAGACTAGGGTTTTTGTTGCGCTAACTGTGAGGTAGGGGCGGATGGAGCTGATCTGACAGATAGCAATGTATGCAGAGCGACAAATGTGAGAGATATGATTATCAAGAGACATGATGTACAACTTACTAGAGTTTTCTCAATTTTTGCAGTCTGAGCAATATTGTCAAAGGTCAGCTGCCTGTCAGTAGCTGGACGCTGGAATGTCATCTAAAAGAAACAGTTTGTTTTATGTTAATTTTTTTTAGCACAGTGGAATATGTATTAGTTTCAATAAATAGCTATGTTTACAAATTCTGTTTAAGAGAGATGAAAGTAACCTGAAGAAAGATGAAGCATTCTTTAATGACAGATCAGGGTTTTGTTTGTTTTAGCACACATTAGTCTTCAGCCAATAAATAATACATACTTAATGAAGAAAAAACAAAAAAATGCACCCATCAATCTATAGGAAATTTTCCTTCTGCTTCATTACACACTTTCCAAGCCTTTTAACTCATTAAAACTGTCAGTGTGGTTTGCCCCATACTTAGTTATATATAAATTACACACACAAAAAAAAAACTTATGGAGCCAAACCAGGCAAACCTGTTTATTAACTCATAACAAAAGCATCCCCCCCACCCACCCAATAAATTTTTTTTTTAAAACCCAAACCCCCCTCTACGTGCAAACCTTCTCAAATAGCTCGTTATTTCAAATTATTCATATTTATAAAGCATAAATCCCTTACCTCCATAAGACAAAGAAGGTTGATTTTATTCCTCATAATAACTTCATTTGCCTTCAGATCAGGCTAGAAACAACAAGAAAAAAAAAGCTTTCAAGGATATTTTGATTGAATGCATCTATTTCCTGTTTAAAATCACATATTCAAATATGAATAGTATGTTCAACTTGCTAACAAAAATTATATCTTGTAAAATTGGACTTTGGGTTGATATCAGTTATTTGGTTTGTGGCTATCTGTGCATGGATTTTTATCATTTATAATAAAGAATGCTTGTTTATTGGAATTCCAGAGCTCTACAAGTTTGTCTTTTGAGATAAAAATCCCATCTGAGCTTGCTCAAGCTACAAATATCATGGCATTATTGAATAGCACTAGCTTGAGCAAGCAGTCTTTCAATTCTTAAAATAAACAAGAGCTTTGAGGTCTGATCTTCTTTTGGCAATGATATTGGCTCCATCTCGGGATATTAACCCATTCAATCCTGAGCGCTCAGACATGTTATGATTTATGGCCCCAGCCAGAGGGGGAACAACTCCACCTTTAATGTAGACAGGTTTAGAAAAAAAAACTCACAACAAATCTATTTTTAAATATATTTCTATGAAATAAATTAATTTGCCTTCATAACTGGTTGCTACATGTACTGCATTTCATTATTTCACCATGCTTGGTTGTGTTCAATTCGTAACAGTCAAAGTATGGCGCATTTCTTGACTACTCATGATCATAACAAAAAAAATAATTTATTAAATCTGCTCTGAAAATAATGAATACTTTGTGCCCGATCAATAAAAATGTTTTTTAAAAGTGAAATAATCTCCCACAAAATTTTTTTATATAGTTTCTGATTTTGATATAGCAACATGTAAACAGCACATTGAGTAGCCAGATTGGGCCGTCATGGGGTTGCAATCAGTGTCGGCTGGATTTGGCAGTTATGGGGTTAAATAGGTTAATATGAGCACTTAAGTGAGTTTGAGGTAAACTTCTAAGCTGGTTTAAAGTAAAGGCTCCTGCGCTATGGCTTTCAAATTGACTCATAATAATTGATACACTAGTGAAAATTAATGACATAAAGTCTATTTACAATTCCTGTTGATCACAGTTGAGGCAAACAATGCAAAGGCATCAATCTACCTGAGTACTCCACTTGTCTTTGAGTCCAGTAAATTTGTCAATATTGCCACTGTTGAAAGCGTAGAGAAGATCTATGAGCCATTCCTTGTCTGATCCCTTCAGTGAGGCCAGGATATCATGGGCCAGCAGCTCCCCAAAGTTGTAGACACCATCCCCTATCACAGCAGCTAAGCCAATGTTGAAGGCTCGCTCTGCCTGCTCTGCCTTGGGCATGTCCTGGACAATACAAATACCATCATTATTTGGAATATTCTTTGTTTAAGCTAGTGGTCATATACATTTCGTTTTAAGTCAGTGATCAGACATAAATTTCTAAATTTCATTGGTCAAGAAAAACTTATAAAGGATAGTGGAAAAACATTTTATTTGGCCACTTAAGTCCCAAAGGCATGAAAAAAAATTGGTCCTTTAGTCCCAAATTAAGGGGCACAAACTAACATATAGTTTACATTATTTCGTTTTATGTATTATATTTTAAAAACTTTTCTTGATTTTTTTTTCAATTATAAATTATTTAATCCCTTTGTCTTCTGGTCTCTGAGACCAATTCTATTCAAAGATCATATATTTATTTTTAGGGAACAGATAAACAAGAAGAGCAGGGAAGCAACCTACTTTAAGTTCAGTGCATCCCAAAAACCTAAGAGCTTCTTGGTAGTACTGTGCGTGGTTGCCCATCAACTTATGGTAGTTACTAGTCAGTTCATAGAAACGCCCATGGACTGTGGTCACCCCATCAATGTCGTTCAAGATTTTTTCACATTCATCTATTAGGGCCTGGAAAAATTTAAGAGAGACATTAAATTTGTAAACAACTGCACCCTTTACTAATTGAGGCGTAATGAAATGAAGTATATTAAATTAAAATATTCTCATTTGATTTGATGACTAAACACAATTGGTACATGTTTGGCTTTCCCTTTATTTTCTTTGATATTAGTAAAGTATCCAGATATTTCTAATGTCTCATTGTATGCTTTAAAGAAATTGTGATAACAAGATTTATTTAAATGAGCAATTAATTGAGTACACAAAATTCAGAGATTACATCAAAAGTTTCCAAATTCATTAATTAAGATCAGCCAAATTTTAAATGTTAACTCTGTTTATCCTTGAACTAGAATGTAAATTAACCTTCACAGGTGGGAACTCCTTGTTACGAAGGTAAATGATTCCCATCGAGGTCATACACAAAACTTTTGCTTCATCACTGGCCTTTACTTTCTCTTTAATCTTCTCTAGGTATTCAACAGCTTGTTTAGGATCTAGAAATAACAGGTTTTCATTACAATCAAAACTTTTAGCAAAGATGTATCAACACGTCAAATATAAATATATAGATCATTATATAAGAACCAGGTTTAATGATTGTAAATTTATGCTTTTAAAAAATGAAGTGAGAAATATCAATAAATATTTTACTCACAAGGATTTTAATTTATTCACCTTAATAAATACAAGAGATTGTGCTATAATTGGTTCTAAAATAAGCAAGATAATAATACCTGGAATCTGCCTAACAACAAAGACACTGAGCTCGGCCAATGACAATGGGTTGATTCTAAAGAAAAAGTGTCATATCTTCATGAGTTATAATAGTGAGTTCTTAATGGTAAGATATTTTGACAGAAGAATCACAGGATATTTATAGTACAATCGAAACCGGTTATCTCGACCTGGGTTAACTCCACAACCCTATTATGTCGACGCTTTTGAAGTGGAACCGCCTAATTCTCTCTTTGTCTTAGAATTTTCTCCTCGGTTATGTTGATTCTTTTATGTCACCGAACCCTGATATCTCGAGCACAAAAGGCAGCCAAATTTGCCATTTAACCTCAGTTATCTCGATCCCCATGACCAATTGCCGGCTTTTGAACTCCGCAAGAAGAAATAGCAAACAACAAATTAACAAGTTTTTCATAATTAAAAATATTTTTTTATTTCTCAAAATACAAGAATTATGTTTTAGAAAGAACCTAGAAGTAATATAAATAAATATGTTTTAATTCGAGGTTTAAAAACCCGTTAGAGTCCATATTATAAATCATCATAATTTGCTGTGTGCAAAACGTTGTCATGGTCACCCATTCCCGGTCACTTGCATAATGACTATGCCATGGTGCTACACCAGAGTTTCATTCATAAGAGTTTGCCTTGTGCAAAAGCTATTAAACCATTGGTCAGAAAAAGCTTTAATTAAATAGTCATGTGCCAAAGTTGAAAGTTCAAAATAAGTAGTCCCTAAATAGTATTTTAGTAATAAGGGGGTGCGTTGCCTTATATAAACTATATAGTCATTGCGCAAGAAACGATCAGCAGAATGAGGTCACAAAATGTGGAGGCTTCGTCCATAGTAGAAAATACCAAACGAACTCGCACTATAAAAATTCATAGCTCAAAAAGTACTTAAATTAAAAAGTTGATTCTGGTTTCATTTTTTAAATTTGAAATTTGCTCTAAATAACTGTAGTATTTTTTTAAAATGTTTTTTCTTTTTCTTTTTACTGAAGTACCTGCATTTATTAATGCACATCATGTAGATAAAGAAATTTCAAGCACATGTTAATATCTTGCCGCCATATTGGTTTTCGGTTATCTCGATCATCAGTTATCTCAGCGCTTTTTGGCAAACCCTGTGGCCGTCGACCGGGTTCTACTGTACATTAAATTAACTCAATATTTTGTAACGAGAATAAACATAACAATTAACATTTTTTTATGTGAAAGAAATCATTTCCATTTAAATCCCAAAAGCTTAAAGGTACATTTTAAGCAATTTTGTAGAGAAGTACATAATATGAAAACTATGCATTCCTTGTATTTCATTCACCAGTTTATATATTAATTTACTGTGGTGCATATTTGTCACAGTTTTACCACATTTGCTTGCTTATATTATTGAAAATGATATATAAAATGAAAGTTGAAGGAAGCTTTTTTAATACAATGGGTACAGTAAACAACACAACTTTGTAAATCTATAGTTTTCTTTCAAATATTTACTCACCTATGCTCAAAGTCAGATAAGAAATTCTCATACAACTGAAAGTAGCAAAGATTAAATTAAAACGTCTATTTCCGTAAATAAATTACAATTATGTTAATATTTCATAGTTTTTTTTTTTAAAACTCTCTAAAGAACTTGCAAGAAATAATGAAATAAAAGTTGCCCTAGAAATTATTAATCCTGAAAGTAATGTGTAACCACATTTTGAAAAGGTTCATTATTCTAATAATAACTATACATTTATTACTTTGATTGCATATTTATTTTAAAATTATTTCTTTTTTAAATAAGACATTTAACTATCTGGTTACAATAATTTTGTGATCAGTTCATTTCATCTGCCATTGCAAATCTCAATGTTTTTGTTTTTCCATGGATTAAATTTGAAAAAAAAAGACATACACGAAGAAGTCCATCTCCCTTGGCAAAGATAGGATTTTTGACAAACTGTAGAAGCCTAAGAGTGATCTGATGCCACAATCTATAAAAACATTTAAAAACAACTGAATTAAAAATGTTAAAATAATATTTTAAGAATTTATATTTAAATATTTTAAAGTAATTTAAGCATTGTGCTTTAACGAACATGCTTATTACACTTTATTTTACATCATTAAAAAATAGGTTAAAGTTTGGGCTAGTGGTATGGATTTTGTCAAGAGCTGTCTCACCCTAAGTGCAGTGACATCACTTTGGGGAATGCCAACACTGGACTTAGAGTGAATAGACCTGAACTGTATGTGATAACTTTCCTGTTCTTCACTGAGCATTATTCACATCATAAACTATATCTGACAATCGATACTGATAATTATAACAACAAGCATATTAAAATGAAATTTTCCATTTGTTTTTATTAAAATTCAACTTACAAGGTTCAAAAGAAATGAAAAAAGAAACATATGCTTACTGATACCCCGAGATAAACACAAGTTTTTAAAAAAAAGATGCACACTAATCGTTAATAGTGCTGTTTTTTGATTGGTTCATAATCAAACTACCTGTGTATGCCATTCATTTTTGTCAAGTAGCCATTTCACTGGAAATTTCACCATAATTTTTTGGGGAGGGGAAGCTCCTTTCCACACCTCACCCCCACTTTCAATACAAAATTAAAATGCAAAATAATCTTCTAGAGAGGGGGAGGGAGGGGGAACACCCCCATCCCCCTAATCACTATGAAGACAAAAATAAACATGAGGAAAAAAAATGAATCAAATAAACACAAAGCGAAAAATGTGAATCTTTTGAATAACTAGAGTTAGAGTAGCCCTGAAAGTGTGAAAGTGGACCTGGAAGGACCCTCAAACTCATGACCCATTTGCCATTGCTGGCCTTACCTTGCCTTAACACTAACCCAAACTGGGCAAAAAAATAATAACGACTTACAGACTTACTAACCCTTACACTACTGAATTTAACAAAAAGGTTTTTTATTTCAATTAATAATAAATTCTGTCTTATTGTTATTATAAATTATTTACCAGACTATATTACTATCATACAGATATTGAATAATTTCGTAACAATGTATGTATGATACGAAATTATTCAATATCTTTATGAAATAACAATGTATTTAATGTAGGCTATTATACAAGGAGATGCCTATATTACTAATCATTTCTATTACTATTCGAATTATTATTAGCCAAATGATAATCATGCCTAATGATTTTAAAATAAATTTAATGACTATATTTTCTTCTATTTTGATGAATCACGCACTCTCTTGGCCCCGTCATTTGATTTACTCATTTAGCGGAGCTATCAATCCCCACAAAAAAGCGGAGTAGCAGTCTTTAAACTAAAATATGTATTAGACTAAAAAAATGTATACTTTTTATTGTAAAATTCCTCAAGAACTCCCCATTCTGTAGCAATATCTCCTGTACTCTTTCGTTGCTGCTCAGCTAAATAACCAGCTACGTTAGGCATTTTTCACGGTTCTCACTGAATTTGTCTAGGATGACTTATCTTCTCTTAGTTTAGATTTACTATTTACCGAGTTCAAAACCAGGCCGAGATGATGGCTACTTGGTTCATCACTTGTAAGTTATTTTTAACTTAAGCTAAATAATAAAATAAACGCCACATATCTATTTTTCAATATTGTTTTTCATTTATATACCGGTAATACATTTTATTTTTTTTAAATACTTGTATTTTACATTTGTCAAATCGAACCTAAGGTGAGAATTTAAAGTAAATTGATCGGCATCAACAAAAAAAGTTAACGAAAAATAGGTGAAATACTAACCGAAGCCAAAGTACATTCAGACCAACAAATAATATTTGGCAAAAAATATTAATTATAAATTAAGATGCTATGATCGGTTATTAAATTTTAAAAATTTCAAACCATGCAAGTTTAAATCAAAATAGTTGATTTTAGTTTTTATTTCCTGCTATTTTACATTTATTAACATTTTGTTTATTAAAATTAAAGAAATATTTCATATAATATAATCTTTCATTATTTACCTTCAACTTAAAACTTAAAGCAGCATGTGTTTTAAAAAGCAATAGACAATTTCAGCTGCCTACCTTCTCATTCCACACTCGGATGAGTGAAAAACAAAAATTAACAACTCAAACTCTGCGCCCGCAGTATCAAACAAATATGGTGGCTTATAAGCATCTAGAGGTGTAAGTTAATTCATAGACTATTGACTCCCAGCCTTGTTTTTCTCTAAAGCTCTTGTTTAGACTATTCATCTATGAGAACCCCTCATCCATTTTAAAATAAATAGCTTTTTTGGAAATGAGCATGTTACAGCCTGTGTGTTAACCTAGTTTTTGTTCACGCTTTGTGACATTCATCCTTCCCCCTTTTTTTAATATCCTGCTAGGAATCGAATGTGGGGTGAAACAAAGTTCAAGCTCGGGGAAAAGTGTACTACATAACAGTAAGGCTATTTTTACCATCTCCAGCCAAGTTCCTGCTTCAGATTGGAGTTTTATGAGCTTGTCACCAATATCCTGTTGCTCCACGGAGAGGTCTACCCCCAGAGGGCATTCTACAAAGGACCTGAGTGCAAGTTTTGATGACTACACTTAGATTTTTACTTCTTCTACCGAACAAAATTACCATTGGACGGCATCTCATTGCTTCTAAGAAATGACTTAGCTGGTGAGAAGTGATAGCCGAACCCATCATTACTCATGAACCTTGTGTGACTGAATCTCAAGATGAAGATCCAGAGTTATATCAAGTATGTGCTGTTACCAGGGCAATGAGTTAAAATTCACTAATAGTTAAAAAAGTCACTCCTGATATTGATCTGGGAACAAAATATTTCGTAAGTTTCAACAGAATAAACAAAGAATCACAAGACACCAACTCGGATGCAGCTTATCGAAGAGCAGAAGAGTGATCTAAAAATTGACCCAAGAAGAAGTTGAACATGTGCCTGTATCCTATTACTTACAAGATGACTAGGAAAAAATTGTGACCCTTAGATGCAGCAGCTGAATGGAGAGTATTCATCAATTCAGTAATTCCATTTTCCGAAACGCGTTATGAACTTACCCCAAGACTCACCACTTTTAGCCCATTTGGGAGTAAAAACGACTTATCACCTTCTTTTGTCCCAAAATAAATAAAGTTGTGCTTGATTACTGCTGATCGTTTCAAGTAGTAAGCAAACCGAATCCGAAGATACCAGCAGCTCCTCTCGAACCCATTCCAGCATTTGAAGAACCTTTCAGTCATGTGATAATAGACTGTGTTTAACCTCTGCCAAAGACAAAATCAGGTTAGAGACAGACCGAATTTCAGCTTCCGTTTTGGCGCTGAAAGTGGCTATTTGATCACTTTTGGCTTAATTTCGGTTTCGGCCGAAACCAATAAGTTAAATTTCGGTTTTATTTCGGCTTTGGCCGAAACTGAAATGTTAACTTTTGGTTTCGGCCGAAAGTGACTAGGGTTTTCGGTTATCTACCAGAGGTGAGACTGTCTGTCTGTCTCTAGGCTGGCAATCCGATATTCCTTGTTGCTCGACGTCTTGCTTTCATCGTATGTGATATGACTAATACTCCGCGAAAACTGCTCACAGCTGCATGATGACCTACTTATCCTTTATTTCCAAAAAATTAAATTTTAATTAAGCCTAAGCAAATGTAAACAGTTTTGTGGAAGAAAAACTATTGGAATGGTAATATTTTATAGAATTATTTTTGTTTTAATTTCTTGGCAAATATTGAACAAGCAAAATACAAGATTGATGTTAAAGAAATTTATGCAAAATTTAATTTAAATATCAACCAGCAGGATAAGCTTGAAAACATCATAAAGATTATGAAAAATCAAACAAAACAAAGAAAGCAGGAACTGTTAGAATAGGAAATATTTTGTTACAGCTTTTTCACCCAAACAGAGGACCCATGTAAAAATGCAATTGTACAGAGGAATTCTGAAAGATTTTGCAAAGTATGTTAAAGTTCATCAATCAGAAAAGCCACAATGTCGTCGCCTGCATACAGACATGTATGAGTACGGTAGTTAAAAAGTTTTTATTCTGGGTTTATTGAAACCAGCATTATTGCAGACCCCAACAAAGGCATGAAACACCTTGCCCAGATTGATGTCACTGACAAAGCACTTCAAGTTAGGGACAGACAACTTGCTCTTGGTGATTTTTGTCTTCCTCTAATGAGAGAGTGGCTTCAGAGACAACAATAAAAATCATTGGATAAATGATTTTTATATTGCTGTAAGAAAAGGATATGTTAAAGCAGGTGAAAAGATGAAAAAAATGCCACTGTTAAACAGTATTATAAAACAGCTTTCTTCTTTGGATCCTGCTTTACAAAAGTCATCAACAACAGCTGGTGCTTTGGGGAAATTAGCAGAAAGTGTGCCTAATGTTATCAGCTCTGAAAAGTGTAGCATTCTGGATGCAGAAATCAGAATGTATACTGTCGATACATCAATGTCCCAGTTAGACCGTACCAGATTTCCATCTAGACAAGGACTGGTGGAGCAAGTTGATAGCTCTAAAGCAAAATGGGCAAATCAAGTATCCCTTATTAGGTTTACTTGTTAAAGCTCTGCTATCAATTTTTAGTGGTCCTTTGGTTAAAAACACATTTAATATAATGGACGACATCATTGAAGATGATCGGGCAAGGATGACCCACAAAAACTGTGAGAGTTTTGCCATAATAAAAAAAAAGCCACCTCAAGGCCCAGGGAGAAAGTTCCATCACCATGACTTTGTCTCAGTCAATGAGAAATACTCTTTTTTCCGCCGGGCAGCGCCATCAAGAGTTCATAGAGCTACTGGAAACAGACACTATGGCAAAGTCAGTTTCATCTTCCACTGAAGTTCTACACCCAACATTACCATCCACAGCGTCAGCTGTGCCACCATTAGATACATCTTCTGTGTCAACTCTGTCACCTGCTGTGACAACTTTGCCATCAGCTGTGATGTCCTTACCATCAACACCTTTATCTTCACCAACTCAAGACCTGTGTTATAGAAATTTGTCTCAAAAGAGAAAACATAGGGATACCAAAAATACTACAGCTATTACTAAATTCTTTTTAAAAAAATAACTTGATTTGTTACACATTTTGCATATCATTTGTTACAAAATTTGTTGTAAATAATTGATGCTTATTGTGATGTTATTTCTTAATTCAACACTGATAAACTTATATGACACTCTGCATTTCTTAAATTTAAATATTAGTTTAGAGAGGTAGACATTTCTCATATGATTTTATTTATTCATTTGCAATAAGTAATATATTTTGGTTATAGACGGTTAACATATAATAATATGTGATATATATTGCATTTTTTTGGCAATTAAATGTCTTCAACTGCCTGTGATTTGTCCCCAGTTATTATAGTTTTGTGAATAAATATATGCATATAGGATGTAATCATTGCATGAGAAAAGTGTATGAATTTTATGAGTTTCATTCAGGGTTTAAAAAATGTGTAAATGAAGTTTCAGGTTTCAAGAAATTTTTAGAAAGGGATTTCAGGGTTCACAGTTTTCAGTGAGTGGCACCCCTGTAATACTTTCCCCCATAATTTTTTTGATGTATGTAGAATGTATGCGTGGAAAAATTTCAAAATACCTAAATATTTCAGCTTCTGTTTTGGCCAAAACCAATAAGTTAAATTTCGGTTTAATTTTGGCTTCCGCTGAAAGAGAAATGTTAACTTTCGGGCTAATTTCGGTTTTGGCCAAAAGTCATTTTTAAATTTTGGCCTTGTTTCGGTTTTGGCCGAAATCAGCAAATCACTTTCGGTTGGTCTCTAAATCAGGTAATAATAATACTTTCTGAGAATCATGTGTGAATCAAAAAGGTTTCCATAAGCTGTTCATCTTAGCAGTATCAAGCCTCTGAATATCGTCAAAGCCTTTGGGTTTTTTTTATTGTTTTGTCTTCTGAAGTCTGTACAGTCTGACCAAGGAACCGAAATATAGGCTGAACTTTTCAAACAAGTGATAAACCAACTAGAGATTGAACATTGCTTGTAAAGTGCATATCATCCTGATTTGCAGGGAGTTCCATAAAACGTTAAAGAATATGATGAGCACATATTGCCAAGAACAAGAGAAAAACTGGAATGAATGAATCAACATGTTACTGGTGTTTGGCCATACTGTTGCGGCCCCTTTAAGCTTTTAAGAGATAAATGGATTTCATTGACACCCACTGATGGCAATTTGGACCATGATTTAAAGTTATAAACTAAACTTTTAATGCCTATGCTGTAATTTGGCTAAACCCATTAAAAAAAATTATCAATCTAAAATGAAAGTCTGGTACGATAAAAAAGGCCAAATTCAGACAGTTTGCTTCAGGGGACAAAGTGATTGTGCTTTTGCCAATACCACAACAGGCACTGCAGGGTAGGTACTTTGGTCCTATGAAGAGTCCAAGGTCAATGACTTGAATCATATCATACTTGCCAATATACCTACTGTGGCCTGAAATTGCATTAGATATTAATGTTAACATTATCTCAACTGTAACAGTAACATCAGTACCGTAGCTAAAGAAAATGTTACTGCTGCCGTTCAGAGCGAACAGAAAAAGTTGGCCATTACAAACTTAAATTAAATAGAAATAAGATAAAAGAGGATTCAGGTGAAAAAAGATTCAGGACATCGATAAACCTGATATTTTATCCTTGAAATTGCAATTTTTCAAAGAATGTTCAAAACTTATCAACATTGGTTTTTTTTCCTCACTGACTGCTTCAGGATCAAGTCATGTTTCTTTTTCCCAGCTTTAACTAGGTAGTTTATAACAACTATTTTTGTTTCTGGGTATTATAAAAATACAAAAACTGTAAAGCATTAATATTTTATACAATTCTATTCCATTTTATTTACAGGTTTGATGTCAGTTTACAATGAGAACATGGCAGGCAATGTTTTTACAATGAGGACATGGCAATGTTTTGAAGGGTTGTACAATAACAAACAGGACAGATAGAAAAACACAATCCATGAAACATCTTAAAGGAACATTAAATGCGCACCTCTTGATGAAATTGACTTTGCAAAAGAAAATCATTCTAAATTGTTTTTAAATGTTTTGATTAAATGTGACAAACAAAACCTTAAAAACAAAATAATGAAGCAAATAAGCATTCTGTAAATAGCCATATAAATTAATAATCTGTGACTATGCCGCACTCAAAGAGAAAATAAATAGGTTTAACATGACCATTTATCTTCATTCTCTTTAAAAAAAAAATAAAATCAAATTTCAAAGTTCAATTGATATTTCAACTTTAATGATGTTATTCCTGCAGTGGGCATGTGATGCATCGGTGGTTTTGTTGCTCTTATTCTTGGATTGGCCATTTCTCTAACCTTTTAAAATGTTCAACCATTTTACTAAAACAAGGATTTTAAATGAGGAAATACAATCAATAACAAACATTGGAGAAAAATCATGAAACATGTCACCAAGTCATAAATTTTACATGTTTAGAAACACATCAATTCCACATTAGTAACATTACCAATGTCGCAAATGTAGCAAGTAATGGAATTTACAAATGCCTTAAACTTAAATATCAAACCCATTCGTCACTTAATGCACTTTCTTACCTAGCAGTTCTCACAGACCATTCATCAATACGACATCTAATTAATATATTTTCTCCATTCAAATGTGACCTTAAAATGTATTACACAAACATTGTAAAACCTTAAGGAAAAATAATAAATGTTCATATTTCCCCACACTAAAGTATATTCTGCTGTGTTTCCCATATTTGGAAGACCCAAAAAGACCTGTGGCAAAACATTAAAGAAGGAATTGCAACAAAAAAAAATCCTGACCCTGCAGACAGCAATCACTAAAGACTAAGGCATCCATCTGATTGACAGATGTGTTTCATCAGCCGTTGCATCGAGCAGCATTTGGTGCACGAGGATTAAATAAATGAATTACAACATCAATCACACCTAATATTGTGAAGGTTCATGGTATAATTATTTATCTAGTGTTAAGCCAAATGCTTGTTTGTTAGTAAATCAAAAATAACTCAATTTCAAGATACAGGATCAGTTATCATCACCAGTTAAAATTGTAAACATGTATCACGACACATTCTTTCAAGAAAATGAACAAAAACTGCATATAAAGGATTCATTAGTTTCTTACCGGTAATTAAAATAAAAGGAAAAGACCTCATTCATTGATTTAAAATTAATTTTTCAAAAAAATTTAGTTTAAGAAAACTTTCTAAAAATCTGTTAATTAAATTAATTTAATTATGAAATAACAAAAAAAAAACATTGGTTATAATAATGTCAGGAGAAAAGTTCTGAAAAATGAGCAGGGAAAAAAGTCAGACATATAAATTTGTAAGAATTGGAAAATAATGTATTCACTAATGTAGTCGAACACCATCACCAAAACTTTGGTAGACCATATCCACATGGCAGTTATGTCCATGTTGGCATATACGTAAACCATAATTAATTATTTTTGTAATTTCTAAAGGAATCATATTTTTAGTGCAATCAAATATTGAATTAATAAAAAATTGAAAAAAGGATTTGATGACTTTCCATAAAACATGCTGAATGTTCTAAATTTTTTATCACTAAAACAATGAGTTGTGGAGCAAAAAAATTAATAAATTAATAGTTTAACGCCTCAGAAACAACTCATAAATTCCAACAGCTCTTATTTCCATCAGAAACTCCTTAAAAAGATTTCATCAAAATAATTTAGGCATTCAGGTTGTGATTATGATTGTCATTAATTGTCTGTTGCCTGCCAAGACTCAATTGACTACCAGTACATGCTACTGATAAGTAAAACTTAGCTATCCATGAATTGTTTGGCATAGACTTGTACTTCTATAACCTAATGCATATTCATCCACCAGTATCTGGAATAGTAGCTAACAAGATCTGGTTAAGTAAAATAATCCGATATCCAAGTAGAACATTCAAACTGATAAAATTTGAACTGTCTGGGGCTCTTTTCAATGTCTATGCTTGAGGTGCTCATATTTAAAATCTATAGAGTACACAAGCTGCTGTTTTAATAACTCCCATATCCAATGTGTGTTAAGACATGTGTTTATAGGACTTGGCGCATTCCAAAAACCATATAACACATCCCCCTGAAAAAAAATTTCCAGATTCAATACCGGTATCAAACTAAACATTCAAAGAACATTAAAAATATTTTCTTTTTTTATAGTGAAAATGACAGCACCTCTACTCTACAACAATAATCTTATGTAATCAATCTGAATAATTGTAACAAAAGTTACTACTTGGTCATTGTGATAGGGAGAAATACAAATCTCAATGGTGCAAAGTGTTATTTAAACTAAGGAAAGTAAAATCAATGAATCAGGAAATTGAGCGGATCAACATTGGCCTCTTTTTCTGGGAAATTACTTTCAATACAAATAATTCAACACCCTCAAAGAAAATAATGTATTTAATTAGGAAAATATAAATAAATATTAATAAACAGAAAATAATAATTATTATTTTAAATTCCAGTACTTCTATAATTATAATTAAACATAATTAATAAAGACACCATCTTTAAGATAATTACACATTTCTTTTTAAATTTTCATTCATTACAATTAGCATTCAACACGGTTCAATTCAAAGAGCTCTATCACATTTCATAAATTTTTTTTCAAATCTATAGACACAAACACCACTTGCACGAAGAACACACATCATGTTTGATTCCAGAAGTACAGTACATTTGAAATGGGGTTAAATAACTGAAACTTCATTGTTCTTTGTTGTTTTTTAAAGATATTTCTTACATTACAAAGCAACTGCAAAAATTATAATGAGAGTCAATCTACTTTTCTCCACACAAAAAAAAATTGCAGATGGCAAATATTTTTTATCTGGGTCATACAAATGTCTCAGCAGTCTCAAGATATAACTATTTTCATCAGATTTGATCCTGAAAAGATAGATTCACCCTAAACTTTCTAGGTCTTCCAAGGAATTAAAAAAAGAATAGAACACATTGATATTTTGAATACACTGGAATATAATTAGTGCCTTTCAGATTCATTGTATGGCATTGGATGTTTTAACCCAACTGAAGAGTTTATGTTTACCATATATCAGCTCACATAAATAGCTTTACTTAGGAGCCCAAAATAATATGAGTGACATCACAACAAATAACTAGAGTCCCATTCAGATTCAATATTTCTAAATATAAACTTTCGCACATGGTAGGGGGGAAGGCTTATACAACTTTTTTCAAAAAATATATTAAACACACTCAGAAACATTCCACCTCATGATTCTCATAAGATATAAAGATTCGCCTTGTCTTGTTTTTTTGTTATTTAAATCATAATAAACATGCAAAACAGTGACATATTTGTGAATAATTATAATCTGTACAAAATAAAAGATAAACGTCATTCCTTCTGCTATCGTTTCTCTGCCTTTAGTTTAGGTGGCTTTAGATTACCTTTAGAGGTTTTCTTAGCTTTTTTATTCCAACTTCTCCAGCTGTCAACTCGACCAGTGCGACTTTCCTATAATGAAAATACAGGTTTATATTTTTTTAAACACAGTACCAGTACCATTACAATCACACAAAAAGGCAATAACAGATGAGAAAACTACCAAAGTGTATTAATGAATTTCATGTTCCCTTGATTTGGCAATCTTCATAATAGCACTCACAAAATAAAGGAAATTAGAAGAAGCCCATTAGGCTTAAGATTTAAATCAAATAAGATTTAATATCTTAATATCTGGTACATATCAATATGGTGCAAACTAATTCAAATAAAAATCTGAAATATCCATGCTGTGAATGTTAACATTGAATATCACCTGTATATACCAGGTATCTTAATCTTATATTTAATCAATTATCATTACTCTGTGCCTGGTAAAGCTATTTCTAATGTGCACAAATCAAAGCCTAATAATTTCTATGCAATCTGTATGTTAATCAAGACTATGTATGCTAACACAAGCTTAGAGGAATAGCAAACAAAATTAGCAAACTAACAATAACAAGGTTCAAATTTAATGTGTTACCTCAAAGTTCTTTTGCCATTCTTTCTCCATTTTCTTTTTCTCTTCTTCAGCTGCCTCTTCTTCTGCTTTACGTTTTCTATTTAAGGAATATACATGAAAATTTTGACAAAATCTAGCCAAAATAACTTTTCTTTTTTTTTTAAGGAAAAAATATTTTAACTCTTCATTGACCATCTAGCACAATTAAAGACATAAACTTTATCTTACCACCGATGTTATCAAGTTAATCAATCTAAAAACTGAAAATTGTAATGATTAAATTGTTTACAACCAAACTAAGAAAATAATAATGAAATAGGAACTCTTGACACAAATGTATTAAAATTATGTCAATTTAATTTAAAATATTTTTTTATACAATATTTTAAAAATAAATAATTCTAAAAAAGGTGAATGAGGTGATCAGTTACTGTCTTATTTGGATATTTGCAGAATATGGAAAAGATAGAATAAAATGGTATTCAAACGCAAACCTCTCATGCATATCCTTAGCTTCCCGCTCTTGTCGCAAGCGCTCTAGGTCTGCAAACAACTTACAGGTCTGAACATATATTGCATGCTTGTACTGAAAAAATAAATAATTTAAGAAATTAGAGACATGCAAAAGTATCCTATTATAAATCACAATATCTTTTAAAAGTAGAGGAGAAACATTCACATACAAAAATCTTTTTTTTAAATCTATTAATTGTGATGTATTTAATTTTTATGATAAAATTTTACTTTCAATAATAAATTTTGACTTAATTGGATTCTAAAAGAAAATGTCCACAAAAAAAATACCAAGCAATTTTAAAAATTTGAAAGAAATTCTGTCTAATTGAAGGCAAAATTAGGAATGAATTTAAACCCTAGAAATCAATAATTGACTGTCTTGTAGATCAAGGAATTAAGAAGTTTTTCATTGACGAAAATCTGGTACAATGTTCAAAATAAACACTACTTGTGTGAGGGATAGTACAGTCATATTACTAAGTCATTGATGTATAATGCTTGAAGTTCTTTTCACAATTTTCTGAATTATTTATTTAGTTTTTATTTTAACTCTGCAGCTTTTTAGACAAAAATATAAATATTTTAGATGAATTTTTTTTAAAAATGTGCATAAAAGTGAATGTTGATATTTTATAAATCCTAAACCAAAGTAGTGTAACTTCCCTGTCTTAAAATAAGTATTTAACAATGTTTCCATAACTCATAATCTGGTTTCTCTGAAATTACACATTTTAAATTTTACTTAAATATGCAGTAAAACACACCAGTTTTAAAAGCTGAAAAATCGGCGCACAGTATGCAAAGAGTTAATAAATTTACAAGCAAGGTAGCTTTTTTTATAAATAGCAGACTCAATAAATTTTTTTATTCAAATCAGAAATGACCTCTTCACAAATATAACATTTTAAAATAGATCTTACCTAGTAAACACGGAGTTTGCTTTTAGCAATTTATTCATATGAAGCTGGATATAAAGTCAAGATTGTTAAGTTTATTGAAAATCACTAAAGTTGTAATTTTGAATTAATTTTGAAAAAAGATCTTTATAGTACCTTTTCTATATCATCTTCAGGAACATCTTGTGGCTTGCCTTCTTTTTTCAGCTGCTTTTTTTTCAGTTTGATCTTAAGAGAAAAAAATAAAAAATTGATTAATTAAAATAATAAAACCATAATATATCATTGGTGTCATTCAATCGACATACCGGTACACACAAAAATATCAAATTAAAATTTAAAAAACAAATATTCTGGTAGTGCAATGCTCTTCTTCTTATGCTGTAGAAAGAATTAAGTTTCATTATTGCTTCTTCACAAGAGTAGTTTCAATGGAGTTTTTTTTAAAATTTGATCTTTTATATATGTACAGTATGTTAAATACCAGTATGTTTATCCAAACAATAAAAACATTTGTAACTCTAACTTGAATAAATTATTTTTGACTGTTTACAAAATATATTTTACTAGCAATACAAACCATTTCATCAGTCCTAGTCTTAGCTTCTTCTACCACTTCCTTACACCTTTTCAATCCTTCTTCATTTTCAAGAGTCTTGTAAGCCTTATTCACAGCTACAAATTAATGTAAAAAAAAAATTTTTTAAATGAAAATAATATCATATCATAAACACCAGATCAACAGGGCTCATGAAATGGCCCTCATAAATTTTCCACTGTCTTGACAGCAGAGTGGACATTTAAATTGTATATTTGTTTATACTTTAGTTAGTTTTATGTTAACTATAACTTTATATGCATATGTCATCCAAAACATGTAGATCTCATTTATAAATCTATAAAATAAAGGTTGCTCAATTAAATCAAATGCATTGATTATTAATTTAATTTAAATTAGTGCTTGACCTTTACCACAGTGAACTAACTCTTTGAGAACTATCAAACGATTGAATTCATCATTAATGACTTATCCTAGACGTTTCCATACATTAATAACATTAGTGGACATAACATACTAAAACTGTTTTGATCTTATCATTTAGTTTGGTTAACATTATTTTTTTTAACAAGTACTTTTATAAATAAGGCTTTTTAACAAATTTTTTATTGTTTGTCTTTCTGTGCTCTTTAAGGAGCCCCATCACCCTTCATTACTGCAAGTTTTTTTATTTCAATTTTTTGGGGGGTTATCTTTTAGCATCATTGATTTCAGCAAACATCAAGAGAATAATTAATGATGCATCTCATTAGAAACACAATTTTCACTACAAATGTTAACTGATATTTTCAAAATCAGGTGTACATGAGAACCATTATTTTTTTATGCTACTGTGTTGTGAGGCAAGACTTGACACTTATCATGCAGTAGACTCTATGGCCACAATGGTCTCAAAGGATTAAAGGCTGAGGATCTCTGCTTTAAATCATTTAGAGTTAATTATGACTGGGAAGTTTTTTTTTACCTTCAAAAGATTTCTGGGATCTGTCTGGATCATCAGGATTTTTATCTGGATGGACCAGAATAGACATCTAAGAGCAGAAATGCAAATCAATTGTTTGTTTTTAAATTAATATAAAGTATATCTTAAACAGATACAAAATATTTTAAATGATGGACTTTATGCTTGCATGTTTATTATGCAACAGCTGTAGCATCTAAGATGCTATTAAATTAGGCATTGTCACAGAATAAGAGTTTTTTTTTTTTTTTAAATACACGAAATGCTGTTTTATAGAATTTGAAATAATTGTTGCAATTCTTAAGGGTTATTACATATAGAACACACTTTTCTTGAATAATTTTACCTGTCTGTACTTTTTCTTGACATCAGACAAAGGTGTATCAGGGTCAATTTGTAGGACCTTTGAAATGTAAAACAATAAACATGTTGATTAGTCAAATTAGTTTCTCGGTGCATGGATATAACATCACAAAATATATAGGCCTACAATTTTAGAAATGTAATATTTTTCAATATTACTTACATCATAGGGATTGAGATTAAAATATGTTGCGCCTGGTCTAGTTAGTCGGTCAATTTGCTGTTTAGATGTCAACACAGCATCTCTTTTCTCTATAGCTTTAACCTGTAAGAAAAATATTTGTAAATTCAGAAGCTGTTATTAGTAACGAGTGTAAGGGTACTAAAATGTTTGAGGTCTGCCTCAGATGAGTGATAAAATAAGTTATAAGGTTGAAGGTACTCTGCTAAAATCGCAACAAACTGTTGAGTCATAATATTTATCAATAATATCATAAAATACCAGTGGTTCCCAACCTGTGCTCCACAGAGCCCATTGGAATCCAATGTTAATGAGCTCTGCATACACTCAGTACTGGCTATTATTTTGCTAATTGTTCCCTGTGGTCCAGACATTATTTTTGAATGTGCCAAAATTTGATAGGTTTGCAAATGATTTTGTAACTTTTTTGTTTTAAATCAAAAACAAGTAAAGAATTATTAGTTCGGAAATGGATAAGGGTCTCAAAAATACTAAAGTGTTTTGTTCACACTTTTCATAGGCAATGGCACACTTGGGCATTGTGTGGCTAGCACAGTGCCCAAGCTCTTTTACTCCAGTCCATCTTCATCTCAATCAATATCTACGTTGGCACTAAGTCTAAAATCTGTCAAACCTACAGGCTCATGTAGGTGTAAATTTTGAGCTACTTCCTTCAGAAATTTCATCCCCTTAATCCGCATCAGAATCATCTAATCCCAATGATTCTCATTAATAGTTTCAGAACAAAATGTTTCGTCATGTTGATGTAAGTCGTCATCAACAATATCGTTATTTAGCGCCATGGAAACAAAAAATACAGATCCGCACAAAAAAACTCAGTAATTAGTTGATTTTCATAATTTAAAAAGCTAATAAAATTCAACTATTCCCTTAACAAATAAACATTCTGCCTGTGACTGTGGTGAAAGGTAAAATCCTTGTTTCTGTATTTATATTAGATACCCCTCTATGTGGCAAATATGCGCAAGTGGGCCACAGGGAAAAAAATCGGCTGGTGGAAAAAGACGCGCTTGGTTCACAGGGAAAAATGTAGGTCACTGAAAAAAGATGCGCCCGGTGCAGTAAGTGTTAAAATTATTAAATTCTTTAAATTTGGTTCAAGTTGAAATCTCAGAAACAATAAGTAATGTAAATTTTATATCTTTTCATCACAAAAATATATCCTGTGGCTTTATAGCTAATAAATAATCAGTTCTGGCTTAACTAAAAAAATCAAAATGGTACCAATATTGGTAAACCCCTATTTATCATCATATCGAAAATGAAGGATAGGAACCTATTTTCAACAAGATTGGAGGCTGCCTTGGTATTTCTAGATCAGGCCATAGCAAACTCATCAGTCAATAGGCCTACTAAGTATATTAGTGTTAATGTTGGGATTATTAAGTTTTTTCTAGACTAATATGTCTACTAACAAATAATTTAGACATTTATTTTAGATGTGCAGAGGCAGAAGTGTGCTATTTCAATTATCATATAGTATGGGCCTTTACTATATAAATAAATATCGAAGTGATTATTCACAGAGCTGTGCGGATAACACTCGCCGTTATTCACAGATTTCGGTCTGCCGATAACGCTCGACATTATTCGCAGAATGTGATAAATTAAATTATGAATATAAAATACAAAGTTCGAAAGTAAACATCTCCTCGGTAGTGTAGTGGTCAGTATCTCTGCCCGTCACCTGGCAGACATAGGTTCGATTCCCCGTCGGGGAAGCCTCATTTTTATAAATAAAATTTAAAAAAAAAATATTTAATGGTTATTTCGTAGTGTTATATTATAATAATATTCTTCATATGGCTTTTTTATTCTGTTCACATAGTTTTATTATTATTTTCATATAGTTTTGTTACTTATGTTACAAGTTTCAATCTATTTTGTTAGAATGTTCATTCAAGTTTCGTCAAAAAACTGTAAACAACATGGACATGCAGATGAGCTGCATAAACCATGTTTAAGTCAGATACAGCTGTTCTAACTGTACATTGTGATATACTTTTAGCTCTTTTGACTGTTTAATTTTCTTTGTATAGTTCCACTCATAGACTTTGACATCCATTTGTTTTTTCTCTAATAAACAAATACTTATCAATAACTTACTTATTCAAATATTTTAGATCTCAGAGTTGTGCATTAATGTTTAGCTGAAAAAATATGTCACGTTTCATTTTATTTTCTAATAAGTATCATAATAAGTAGGGACACAATATGCCGCTCCAGAAATAGTTGAAATAAGACTTAGTGATGACAATGAAATGAACATACCGGTACCGTACTTAAAACATATCAATATCATTGACATCAACAATTTTAGCTCTTGTAAAAAAAATGTTGATAATTGAAACAAAAAGCCATACTGCCACTGTTGTAACTATGGGTCTAAATACAAAAAAAGCATACAAAAATTAATTGGAACCCTGCTGGTCGTAGGATGCATTGCGAGTCTTTGGGAAGTAAAGTTCCCTTGGGGCAATTGAAGCAGCGTTTACAAGTGTGAGTGTATGGCCAGCGCAATAACCAGCCAGCTTTACTTTTCCCCAGCTAAGGCCAGAGCTGGGTAGACTTAGGGACACCCTCAAGGATCAGGAAAAAATACTAGCCTTAAACAGGATTAGATTCTGTTATTATCGATGTAGGGCCTATATGCCCCTCCCCGTCTCTCACATGGCCGCCTGATGGAGACACCTCTCTGCATCATAACACTGTTGCACGGCATGTCAACTATTTCTGTCAGAACATTTCTGGACTACGTGATATATCATAGTGCTTTTAAAAAAAAACTAAACGATATCCTATCAAGCTTTGACATCATTTAAAGACATCTCTACAATGGGTGAAAGTGAGTCTACATGAAGAATACCGGTACCATTTTTATTACTGGTATAACATTTAATATGAAATACCAGAAAATTAGCTATGTCTAGGAGTAGGAGGTTTGACTGGATCTATTAGTAACACTCTATAGGTCGAATATGTTGGCCCCTAACAGAGCAGATGTAGGCACAATTAATTGTCCTATATCCAATATATAGGCTATAGTTAGGCCTATTAAATTTTTTAAATTTAACTTGTGCATACCGGTAGCTTCGGTTTTGAGATGTGTTTGTGCCATTCTCATTAACGATCAATCTATCCTACACTACTTAAAACTACACCCCTACCCCGGCTTGGAATGTGATCTTAATTATTTCTAGAAATGTGCGTAATTATGGGAACATTTCTGTCTAACAATAACGCTCTGCATTATTTGCAGATTTTGGTATGCCAATAACGCTCGGCGTTATTCGCAGATCTCGGTCTGCTCATAACGCTCAACGTTATTCACAGAGCTGTGTGGATAACACTTCCCAATAAATATTTACAGCTATTAAATTATAGCCAGCATAGAATACGTCTAAAATTTATTTTGTTCAATAGGAAACCCATCTCGCTGTGGTAAGCTTATCCCCCTACAGCCTACTACTGGAGTCGCCAGTGGATCAGTGGTGTTCATTGAAATGGTGAGAAGATTTTGATTCCTCTAGACATGACAATTAGTGAATTAGGCCCATCTGGTAAATAACTTAAGTTCGGGTAACTGTAAAGATAAGAACTAAGAAGTCATGTATAGGGCCTACCAACGTTTAGCTTAAATAAAGTTATAGCAAATAAATAAAAATCAGTGTAAATACTATAATATAAGTTATAAGAGTACGTAAGACTGACGACTTTTCAGAGACGACGAAAGTCGAAGGGAGATAGAATTTTATATCTACGCCAACTCGAATGAAGAGGAAAATAGTCGAAAGCTTAAAGTACCTCATCATAGAATTCAGAAAATGCTGCCTCCGCCTTTTCCTTAATTTCTGGAGGCGGCCTTATCACCGAAGTCGAGGGATCATTGTTTTGACCTGATTGACAGTTATTGTTTAGGGAAGCCATGTCAGTCGCCATTTTGGCTCGGTAATGTCTATACGAAATCATTGCGGAATAATTTTTCAAATTATTTACTATTTGCACGAAAATGCGATTTTCCTCTTAAGAAATTACTGGAAAATATGGCCCGGTGACTGGAATAATAACGGAAAGCATATGGCGCTACTTTCTACCTGCTATTGTGAAGTCCTATCTATTATCAAAATATTACCTGTGTAACTAAATAGGGTTTTGATTTGGTGGAAGACTAATTCTTCACCCCTCCCCCTTTTCATGGACTTTGGTCAATTCTGCCTGAATTGGCTTCCAGTGTATCTTTCAGACAATACATTCCGATTGGGGAGGGATATACAGATGTTGGGATGGGTAGTCTATAAATAATGGTAAAATGCAGTGACTTAGCTAGGATGGGCCAAGAATGTCGCCCATCTAAATAAAGAAGAAAAAAACCGGACCTACGCTTTCTACGTCATTTATTTTGTGCACATTTTATCAAATCCACTTTAAAAAAAAAATTAAATTTATGTGTCGCCCGATTGTTACCCCCCCCCCACCCCCCCCAAAAAAAAAAAAAACCGTGATAAAAAATCACCCCCCCCTCCATAGCACAAAGAAGAATAACTTAAATTATTTACCCCCCCCCCCCGACACACACACGCACCTGCGCACAAACAAAACAACAAACATTGTGTTTTAAAATCCCATGGCCTTTGTTTCTTAAGTTAAAATCATATAAGATATGTCATAATTTTAGATTTAGGGCATTATCTTATCATTCGTAGGTGGCTATTATTCATGTAGGCTAGTCTAATTTCATCAATGCTCACTCCGGTCACACTATCAAACCATTTTTAGTAACGTTTTATAAACGCCTCTCACAATTTTCAACTATAGGCACCCTCCTCTTATTTAAAATACGCCACATTTACATTTTTGAGCACATTCAATAATACAGTTAAGAGTATTATCTCGTTGATAAGATTAATAAAATTTATATTTTTTATTTACCATTAATAGCAAACCGAAATGAATCCGCTTCCGGAATATTGTATCGAACTATGAGGGTAGGAATTTAATAATCACAATTAATGCTTTAAGTAATTTCTATTCCCTCTCCTCCCTCTTTTTGTAAAAGAATTAAGCAGAAATTAATTTAGATTTTATAAATTTGGAAAATTCAATACAAAAATTACCCAAAGCTCCACAGCGTGAGGAAGTTAATAAAAGCGGAATTACACATAAAACTTAAACTTATTAAACAGTATTTAATTTATTTTGACAATTTGATAGACGTAATGATTGTCAGATTTATCATGATTATTGTTATTAGTATATTAAATTCAAGGTAAAGGTGCAGTTCAGGTGCGTATATTATTTCTGTTTGAATCTCTTATTTTCCCGTGTAAACTTATGTTAATTCTTTATAAAAAGTATTTTAAAAGTTATATATTTTTATAATTTATAGGCTAGCATCTTTTTATTGGAATACAACAACAATTTAACAAATTTTACGAGATTAAAAAAGTACATTTTTATGAATCTTTTGTGTTTTACGGAGCCGTTGTGGTAAATCAAGGATAACTCTTCTGTCTTTAAAGATACTTTATAAAAGTTGCCCAATTGGATGAATCTAGTTAAAATAAATGATGTATTTATTTTATAACTTTACGATCAACTATAATCGGAGTTGCCCGGGGCTGCAATCAGAAAAAAACATCTCCTACGTCCTTTTAGTTCACATTGCTATTAAACAAAATGTCAACAACAAAACTATAGTCAAAAAAATAAATAATTAATTTGTCTCCTATAATTTATAAAAAACACTTAAAATAACTTATGTAAACCTTTCGTTTTTCCCGTTTTCCGATGGCACCCGGAAGGATCATGATGGGATCCCGAACCCGATGTGATTCCGATAGAATCCTGGTCATGGTGGGATCACGATCCCGGTAAGAAACCGATCCCGGTGAGATCCGTTTCCGGTGGTATCCCAAACTAAATGAGATCCCAATCCGGTGGGATCCCGATTCCGGTGGGATCCCGTTTTGGTGAAATTCCGATCCCGATAGGATTTTGATCCAAGTGTGATCCTGATCCCGGTGGGATCCCGATCCAGTGGGTTACCGATCCCGGTGAGATACGGGTTATGGTGAGATCCTGTTTCGGGTGAAATCCCATGTCGGGTGATATGCAGATCCTGGTAATTATAAGGAGCTCACATACTTGACATACGAACCCAGCTGACAAGCCACATTGCAATTGTTACAAGCGCCTTTGAGAAATTCCAGTTGTATTAACGTCATTTGTTGCCCCACAAGGTGTGCGTATAAACCAAATGCTGCACCATTAAAAATGCCCGTTGCATCAACAATTTTAGTTATTGTTTCTTGGTCGTCCTGCCATTTTAAACAAAATGATCCTACAATCAGCAATACCGCAAAGCCAAAACGAGTCCGCCTTATAATATACAAAAAATAATCACTAGCCCTCACTTTACTCAGCGCAAATCAGTCACGATTAATAAGAGCATTTGCATACGATAAAAGAGGAGGGGTACTCAAATTAGAGCTGACCAATCATGGACAGCGTATTAGCAGCCTTCAAGATGAGATGACTATCAAAATGACCCCACGCTATCATTCCGATTTCCCCCATTTCTGCAACGTCACAAATATTTTTTTTGTGTTTAAAGTGGACGCGTGATCACACATTGGCACGTATTCGTGCACCCTCCCCCCCCCCTTTCTTTTTTTCAGCTTCACACCAGGTCCAGGACAATGATGACGTGTGTCCCCGCTGCCTTAGTCAGTGATTCCAATTCGAATCTCCCCCCCCCCCCCCCCCCCCCCCCTAAAAAAAAGAAGGGGGGGGGGGGGGGCCTTGTGCGTAATGAAAAATCTAGTATTTCATTCTTTTTTGTGAATATGTTTACAGTTTGAAAATTTCGTTTAGCATACTAACTTATAGGTGGCTAAAAATCTGGCATAGGGTGAAATGAAAAATACAAACAAATGGGGCTGTGTCACTTTGGTTGGGGGATGGTTAAAGACTCTTTAGAAGTAAAATAAAAAGAAAAGATGCGATATATAATTCAGACTTAGTTAACTATAACTGCCTGTATTTAATTATTAAAGAATACACGTAAGTTTACATGATACAATTTTTTTAAAATACGAAATGCGTTAGAAATAATATACGCACCTGAACTGCACTTTTACCAAATTCAAATTATCATGGAATTAATGATTTGTCAGATTTATGAAAATTTGACTTGTCCAGTACTTGGTTGTGTCTTGACAATTTCACTGGTCACTGGTTATGACTAAACTAAGCAGATAAGACTGATCAGTCACTTTTACTTTTTTTATTATATAGAATATATAGGCACATCACTGTCAGTCATCGACATAAGAATAAACTAAATAGTAATTAGGAGGCCCCAATAGAAAATAGTAAATGTTGGTTTGGCAAGCCACTCATTCCACGGCCGGCGTCTTGGTTGCTATGACCTCAAATCAAATATAAGTGCACACATATCTGCTAAAATGGGGAGGGGAAAGGGAGAGAATGTGCTAGTTAAGCTATTTTCTGTAAGACATGAAAATAGGAACAAAACGTTGTTAAAGTTAATGAAATAATTTTATGCTGCACATTAATTAAACTTTATTTGTGTCAAAAGAAGCTACTCTAGATATGTGTCAAGAAGTCCCAATCACCTACAGTTACTCCCTTTCATCATCTAAAAACATGTGCTACAGTTACACACTGTTGTAAGGAAAGTGTATAAATGAATTAAAATAATAAACAATATTTTTAAAATAATGAAAACCCAACTGTTTCATCGAATACACTTTTACAAACTTTAATGAAGTTCCACCAAACATAAAGTTGTCAGAAAAGTCATAGTCAGTGCAATCCCCATTTTTCCAAAGTGTTGAAAAATGTAAATATTATAATTAGCCACCCGATTATAATTACAAAGAAAAGTTAACTCAAGTAACAATCCAAGAATAAACGAAAGGGAGAGAATCCTAGACTGAAACTCAAAATGGCACTCTTAACCAATATTAACCAAAGAATAGCTTCATATTAATAAATTCCATACATCATGATTTTTAAAAAATAATAATTTGTTTCATTATTAAAAGTATTTTTTAAAAGTAAAACGCATTTTTTTGTTCGAATACCACAACCATTAAACAAACTGTAAGAGATAAAAAAAGTACTTCCATGAATCTTTTGTCATTCATTGCGCTATTGTCAAGGAGAACTCTTCTGTCTTAAAAGATACAATTTGTGTGTTGCCCAATTGGATGTATCTAGATTTAAATATTTATTTTTTGTAACTTTATTTAATTACGTCTTTCTAAACCAGTGGTGGGTTTAGACAAGTTTAAATATTTAAGTATTTTCTATGTACTAGGGGCTATAATTTCAGGTTTCGCCCTGGTTTCTTCGCATGGTCCCTGCATCCATTAATAACATGACACCTCTAGAGTTTTGTGTGTGGGGCTGAGGGGTTGAGTATGTTGTACAATGTTTGTTAAAACTTTTAATAAAAGTGTCTAATTAAAAAAAAAAAATGGTAATGATTTGTTGTCAATAAATAGTTGACGGTTTATTAAAGGTGAAAAGCGGGAAAGTAATGAAATATAAGGCAATAGAGAAGTGAACACCAGAACAAACAGATTACTAATAAAGAAAACAAGTCCCTCCAATTATATAAAATCACTAACACTCTCTGTCATTGTACTCAGCACAAATCAAAGTCAACTTAGAAATTGACTGATTTTTTTAAATACATGTTTTACATTAAAAATCCCATTAAAACCAACAAAAATATGTGGCAAACTAATTGGAAAACAATAAAGACATGTTATTGTAATCATTGAAGGGCTTTAATGTAAATAGAAAGTTTTAAATTTATTTCACTAAAAATAATTAGTCTGTAGTAACACCATAATAAGTGTAGAACTATAATATGTAAATACTAAATAGTAGGCCGACTAGACTAGATATAAGTAAGGCCTATTTATTAACAATACATCATGATGTGCCACACCCCATTTCTTTTGAAAACCTTTCACCCCCCACCCCCCATCTTAATTTCAAAACATATTTCCCGCAAGTTACATAATAAAATAAGTTAATAAAAGTGGTAATAAACCAGATTCTCTGGGTCTCCCCCGCATTCCCTGACACTGCTTCTCGCACCCCCCCAGGGATAAGGGCACCCATGGTTAAGGATCCCTGAATAGACATGGTATAATAGTAATAGAATATACAGATTATTTAAGTATATATATAATATAGGATAGGTGCTTTCACTAACCCTGTGTGCTGATAAATTTATGGGAAATGGACAAATCCACACCTCCTGAAAATGAGATTGGTCATAAGGTCAATTGGTAAACTGATGTTCTGTGTAACATTGCCTAACCACGTGGAAATATCAGCAATTTTCCAAAAATGGAAAGAAATAAGCACAGGTTTGCTGCATCTGTAGAATATATGGCTAGAAATTGCACCATATAAATTAAATTGTCTGTTTTTATTCTAACCACAAACCCAAATAAAAATAATTTGCATTTACTTTAGGCTAAGACTAGTGAGACCAATTCTCATTTTGTTTTCTATTAAATTTCATTTGTAGGTCTTCACATTATTTTGTTTTCTAGCTGTTCATAATCATGCCAAAAATATTTGTTTTTGTACTTTGTGACACATGTCAATCTTGATTGACCTGATTATCTGTGTCCCAATAAATACATTTTTTCTTTGTTTAAAAATTTAAACTTTTAGGCCTACAAAAATTGATTTTAGTGTTACGTGTATGTAAATGAATGGGCAGCAGTAAGTCAAAACTTTTTCTAGATTATTTTAATTTTTTTTAAAAATAGAATCATCTGAGATTTGTTGATATCTACTCAATAGTCGTTCAACCGTTGCTTTCCTAACATGTTTCGTCAAGAGAAAGATCTCACAACAGGGGTAAGAAAAAACTGATAAACTTTTTTATTTTAAGTACCTTATTAAATAAATATAAGAAGGCAAGTAATTGTTCGAGTGTCAGTCAGGAAATGTAGTAAAGTTCCATTTCAAAACAAAGAAAAATGTGTGTATCAACTATTAAAAAAATGTTGATAATTTTTTTTATTGTTATATATCTAGATGATGGCCTCACAGTCACCATCACAAATGTCAGGGTTTACTGCTGGTACAAATTTTTATGGCCAAGGTATGTGGACAAAACATAGATTGTTATTTGAAAGTTTTGAATTTTAAAATATTAAAACTTTCTCAGACTTATTCAAAAATATGTTTTGTAAAAACAGTGGAATTATATAATACTGTCTACCATAAAAATATAAATATGCAGTTTCAAAAGCAATTTTTATAATATGTTTTAGGCACATTACCTCTACCACAAAGGGCAATAGGGGGAAATCACTTCAGAAGTGGAAATAGCACTGGTCATATAACACCGACAAGTATGAATCCTGGTTTTGCAATGGGACTTCAGCAACAGCAACAGCCCCAACAACAACAGCATTCACCAAACAGTTTAGCAGCAATTGGTCCTAGAAGTGTATTAGGAGCACAGAGCCAAGCTAATTTAGCCAGTTTACAAAAGAGAGCGTTCAAGTGAGTAATTCTTGTTTCTCTTTTCTTGTGTCATATAAAAGGAAATCTTTGGTCTTTAAGAATGTTAGGCATGCTATTAGTCTAAACATGTTTGCATTTGTTTAAGTGTATTGCCTAGTTTTATTATCTTAAAATGCACATTCTATACATGTTCATGTTTGTGGAGTTAAAAATAAAAATAACACAATTATTTTTATAGATGACACTGATGTTTTATTAAAATTTCTGCATTTCAGTTCTGGTCCAATGCAAAATTTTGCCTCCAGTTATGGTTTTGGAGGAACAAGACCCCGTAAGATAGTTTGTTTCATTTTAGATTTGTATTAACTAGTTTGGAAGTAAATATGTGGTATCTTGTTGGCTTGACCAATAAGGTTATCCTAACCATTTATTGCATGGAATCATAGTCTATAGATTTTTAAAAATTAATTTTAACACTTATTTCATTTTCCTTATAGTTGATTCACATCCTGCGATAGATTTATCAGATTTTCCAATACTAAGCAGTAGATCATCTGCAACATTAAACCCTATGCCATCAACACGAAACTACGGTGAGTAATACAGCATATATTTTTTTCCTTTATCCAATCAAGCATGAGGGTGTGAAATTGATAATCTTATGTATTGTATATTTTTTTGTAGTCAAATATTTTATGGTGAGCACTAATTTATTGTATAAAAAGTAAGTTTTAAAAAGTATTTATCCATATAAAATATTTAAACTTTTAAATTTTAACAACTCCTCAAAAGTTTTCTTAAAGCTTCGCATGGTCTGTGGTTCGTTTTTGAACTTTTCAACTGTTGGTTGATCTTTTTATGCATTAAATAGCCATTGAACTCTCTTAGTTTTAAGTCTCATTTGAGGTGACCATGTGCTGGAATATCCTGACAGAATCAGCCTGTGAAAAAATTGGCAGGTCATGCTTCACCTGATCATGACTCAAGCCCTAGAAACTTGTGATGTGTGGCAAAGCTTTTGCCCCAGGACCATTGCATGTCCCAAACAAATTAAATTAATAAAGCTTACATTTCTTGAGAAGTTCAAATTACATTAAATTTTACTGACCTATAATCAAAAATGAAAATGATGGTACAAAATTTCTAAATTAATGCAATTTTTTTTCTATTTCACGCCTAACTCTAAATTCTCCTCCTTTGGAAGAAATCCTTGCTGCCTTTTCCTGACTAGCTGGCAGCAAGGATTTTTCATTGCAAATGTCATCCCTATAACTTTTTATCTGTTTTTGTCATTAAGTCCAACCGGTATCTTCCGCAGTGGGAATGGTGAGTAAACCTGCCCCAGATTCAGCACCTGAGTTCAATATCACACAAGAAGAGTTCCCTGCTCTTCCAGGAGCTCAAAGTAAGCAAAAATGTTCTCTTATTTTGTCAGTGTTCATGCTTAAATGCTAATTTATTCAATGTTTTATGGTAGATCATAATGTTTTATGGTGACTTATTACACATCTACCAGATCTCAACATGGCATTACATTTAAGTGACACCTAGTACTATTTTGCTACAAGAAAAATAATTGAATACTAATTTCTCTCTTATTCTCAGATCCACCATTGCAAGCTGGAGATGTCAGGAATGTAAGTGATTCTGTGGCTTTGAAAGTATGGTATCATTTAGGGAGATCTGGAGAACTGCCATATAAATAAAACTGTATGCAAATAACATTTTGAATTTAGAAAATGTAACAGTTTTGTAACAATAATGTATTTTTTTTGTTTTTGCTAATGATCAAGTAAACAATAGAAGTTTTATGTTAAGTCTTCTACATTTTTCGTGGGCTTTTGTCACATGATGAAATTAAATTTCACATTTCAGGGTAATGGAGCTGTTGGGGGCGATCAGCTGTCTAAAGATGGATCTAAAGGAGATGGTAAAAAATCAATGGCACCTAAACGAGGAATCCAGACACACAACGATGGTGAGATATTTCATTTTTGCTTTATGACTATGGTATTGTTTGTTTGTTCAATTTTGCTACCTATGTAGTTGCTTCTTAGGTTTATACAAGCAAAGAATTATCCTTTAATCACTTGAGTCAGTACAACCTTTGATTGAATTGAATGTTTTTTGTTATTCCTAAAATTTAAAATGCACATATTAATTACTAAGTGCATTAAATTTCAGTATTTATATATTATCAGTTTGGTAACAGTAATAATTTTAGTGATTACAATTTTCAATTATTCCAGGTACAATTTCCAACATACCCTCAGGAATGGTAATGGACCAGTTTGGAATTGTAGGGCTTTTGTCTTTCATACGGGCCGCAGATCAAGATGCCAATATGGTTGCATTAGCGCCAGGAATAGATCTTACAACATTAGGGCTAAATTTAAATTCTCCTGAGTAAGCAATATTATTAAAACCACACACTATCATTTACTCTCTGAATAATTTCCAATGTCCCTTTGCAAAAAAAATGTAGTTTTTAATTAGGTCTGAAAATTAGTATATTATTTTTAAATTCGGGTACCATTCTTTTTTTCCTTTTTCTTCTTATAATTTTATGACTGTAATTATGTTTTTATCCAAATAGGAATCTCTACAGCATGTTTCAGTCACCATTTGCAGAGACAGCGTGTCGGCCCCAAGATATTGGTGAGGGTGACTTATTATGTAATTCCAGAAATGCCTAGATAACACTAACTGATTTTTTTCCTGTTTAAAGAAAAATTTTTTTTTTTTTTTTCTTCTTCCACGCCTCCTTTTTAAAGACTTGGTTTCCACTCCCATTTCCATCTTGCGGAGGGTACTTTTGTTGTTGACACACATGACATTTTAAGAGTCTGTCTCGTGCATTGTTCAACTTGTGAATGACTGGAAAATAGTGTGTAAAGGTGTGAGCAAGTTCTTGAAACTTGGTTGATGGAGGTGGATTGATTCTGTTGCTCAAATAATCGTGGTTGACTATATCTGCTTGGTTAAGTGGGTGGGTGAGCTCAGATTTGTATCTTGGTTGAGTGAACTGGTGGGTGAGCTCAGATTTATTTTTTAGTTTTATTCCTAGGTAAAGAGTTGTCATTTTGGATTTTGTAAGCATTTGATATTGAAAAAGTAATAATTCTACTTTTGTCGATAATTTAAAGATTACTTTTTTATTACCAGTACTAAAAGGGGGCAATAAAAAAGGTAAAAAACTTTTTAAAAAAGAATTTCTTTCAAAGACAAGTTAAAACGCACTATCAAGTAGAAAAAAAAGAAAAATTTCTTAAAATGCATCACGCAAAGGAAGTCTGTGCAAAAAGTATTGTTAAAATGTAATAAAAATAAAACATCCTCATTTTCGTCGACATTAAATTTGAATCCTATGGCTACATAGAGTGTTCATCTACTCTTCTGCAAAGTCTTTGTTTCAGTAATGAATTTTAAGAGATTTTAAATTATTGTCTAATTTTTAGTGTGTTTTAACTTGTTTTGATGTTGATAGAAAGTCTTTTAAAAAGGATTTTTAACAAAATTTGTTTATTCCATGTGTAACTGGTTGTTGCCTTATAACTATGCAAGATATAATTATTGGCATTATTCCTTCAACTCCTTTTCTAGAGTCCCCTAATTAGTACCATAAACAATAACAATGAAATATGTTTTGCAATTTTAAATTTTCAGCAAATTATTTTTTTCTTCCAGACTACCATGTACCTGCAGAGTACCTCACTAACATGTTTATAAGAGATAAGGTTAAGTATAATTTTGTATAGAGATTATCATTCTATAGGTACTATAATGAATAAATACATTTTTTTTCATAAAAGATAATATGCAGCCAGCATACATCATTGAGATTCTCAAATAATGTAAACTGTGTTGCATCATCTGGTGTATCTCTTTTATATGATAGAATTAAACAGCAACTAGTTTAACCATGGCGGTTTTTCAATAATTTTTTTGAATAATTTTCTTTTGCAGTTAGCACCAATCAAATTGAATCGTTACAGTGAAGATCTGCTTTTTTATCTATTTTACATGAATGGAGGGGATGTACTCCAGTTGGCAGCAGCAGCTGAACTGTGAGTCCTCTTGAGTTTGGTTAGATCTTGTACTTGCCCAGAATTATTTTTATCTTAGATGGCTGAATACTGAGCCTAGTGGCTCCTACATTTCTCATGACACATCATCATTTGTAGTCCTTCTTGTTTCAGTAATGACAGTGATTTTATCATAACCCAGGGGCATAACTGTTGAATTGTGATTTTTTATTTTTTGCAGTTACAACCGGGATTGGAGGTACCACAAGGAGGAACGTGTCTGGTTGACCCGTGCGCCGCAGTGTGAGGTGTTTAACAAAACCACAACTTCAGAACGAGGCACTTATCTCTTCTTTGATGCAAATCAGTGGCGCAAGTTTGGAAAAGAATTTCACTTAGAGTATGATAAGTTGGAAGAGCGGCCAGTAATACCAAACTAATTCAAGATGTGGGGGATTGTGGGTTTCCATTGCCAAACATTCAAATAGTCCAGTATGTGATTTACTGAAACCTGATAGCAAATTTGGTATCAATCATGACAAACTATACAACAACAGTGGTGCACAAACCAAGTCAACTTCTTTCAGTTCTAAATAGTTCAACTTTATCAAGCCAGTAATATAGCGATTCATATTTTGATAATCTCAAGGTGTTGATGTGACTTGTTAAATAATTTAATTCCCAAAATATTTGTTTTTCACAATTCACACTTCTTTAGGGTTAAAGTGATTGTTTTTTTTGTCTGCATAATTTAAATACAACAATAAGCCTTTCTGTACAACTGGCTATAAGGTAATATCAACTTTATTTCTTTAAATGGCAATTATACAATCAGTGTAGTCTCTAAATCTTCAGTGAAACAAATGTACCGTAATCTGATTGCCCAGAAGATCTTAAAATGAAATCTTAAATCATTTTTTCTGATTTGCTGTAATATTTATTATTCAGTTTTATTAAGCTTTCTACTACTTTTGGCAATAAAATGGTCATTATCTCCAATTTATTTAATTTTACAGCATGATTAATTCTTTTATGGTTTGAAGTTCCTTAACAAAGTGCCATTTTAAATTGTCTTAAATATATTTGCTAGTAGACTTAATGCAAATTTCAGGTCCACACATTTAAGATTTTTTACTTTGTCCAAAGTGAACTCTGCTGCAGATTCAAGTTGCTGTTGAATATCACAGCTTTCACTCTGGAGACAGTTTTTAGCTGAGATGTTCTGATGAAGCTCCTCTATTTATTTGGTTAAAATGTAATTCAAAACGAATCAGATTTTTATTTTAAAAATTCCACTGTTCAGAAATATGTAGCATTAAAAAAAAAAGCAAGGGTGCGATCTACATTAAGTGATTAAGAGTTGGTTTTAGTTATATCTTGTTTCAATATGAAGTTCAATGACTGACTACATAAAAATGCTTGTTGGTTTAAGACTTTGGATATATCGACATGTTAAAACTTGGATTTGTGTAAATGATTTTATTTTTTTTAATTGTAAGATACTGTTTATAAAGATGCAAGTGTATAAAAGAAAAAAAACACAGAAAATATGGATGGAAAAATACAATTTTTCTGTTGTCTGTAAACAAGATTTTGTTTGTTGTTTTCATTTAAAATTCAATTTTTGTAAAAGAATGTTTTTTAGGCACCCCTCATAATATAATTTGTCTTTTGGGTGGGGTGGAAAAAGGGGGTGGGGAGGCCTTTGTATGAAGATTTTGAGTAAGATTTATAGCAATCTTATAATCATTAATCAATTAGCAATATACATTTTTATACAATAGATGCTATAGACTTTTTAAAGAAACCCCCAAAGGATATCAATGGGGCAAAATTTTTATATAAGGATTTATGCCCATCATTTTTAAAATAAAAATGATATCGGTGATCAGTATCAATTCAAACTTCAAGTATTTTTTTGATTTGCTAAAATTTCAACATATTATGGAGCTGTGACGAATTGTAGCCCTAAATGTATGCTATGGATTCTAAGATCTTGGGGAAAAGGCCCATGTATGTAGGCTTATATATTTATTATTGCCCAATCCAGCCCAAATAGTTGTCATCATATGCCTTTTTTCCCTTCTATATATTTGTGTTATTCACACGTTCAAGAGGAAGGGGCGAGCCAATAACACCTGGCATAGAGAGTTAGACAAGGTTGTACCGGGTACTTAAGACTGGAAAAAGAAGATTGCAACTGCTAATGAGATAAAGGAGTTGGAAGATAAAGTCAATTCCCTAAGCTCTAATTGGAATTGAAAAGGCAAACGGGAGCAGAGACTCGAATGTCACTTTGCTGGCCACCCCTGAGATTTAATAACAATAAAGAATATCATCTTTCTAGACAACCCCGACATTTAACAAAGGAGTATTACTGGATGTTCCTATAAATCGTAAGCGTCACTCCAATAGTATTTCCTTATTTTAAGGGTTTTTCTTCCTTTCTTTGTTAGCTGATGAAAGCTAGCTGTGGAAACATTCACTGTTTAGATTTATCTTTAGTTTGTATACCTTCCTGACCGGGTAAAAGTTGAATTTTAATGAACAGCAGTTCAAAGGAAAATAAATTTATTTACCAACAAAATTAGTACACAGCATGCGAAACATTAAAATATAATTTTTGGCCTTCTGCAGCTAAAAACTTTCTCAGTCTGATACATTTAAAAAAATCCATTGAGTTTAGTTGATGTAATTTAGGCTGTATTTTCTAATGGATCCATCTCGACAAGAAGTGTAGATATTGTCTCCATCACTGGACACTTTGTATATGGGGTCACAGTCTGATCCGGTAAGCTCTGTGGTTGTCTCCCACCTTTCATTCACATGAAAACAAGAACCGTCACCTGAAATTAAAAAAATTGATTCAATAACCTTTAACATTATCACTACATTATTTTTAAAATTATTTTTTCATTAGCTGTCAGTGTCGGCTAATACAGAGTTGACGTTCTAAAAAACTTAATTTTTATTTATTTATTTAGGCATTTTTATATAGCGCTTATCATAAAGCTCTAAGCGCTTTACAATTATTAAAACAAGTAAACTAAGTAAATACAAATGAGACACTAGGATAGTAACTACTATTCTATAGAAACAATGAAAATGGCTATAAAACGAGGACACTTTGACACTTCAGGATCAACCCGAAACAGAAAATGAGGTAGGGCAAGGAGGGTGCATCACAGGTCATAGGCGGACCTAAACAGATGAGTTTTAAGGGACTTTTTGAAAATGGACGAGGTTTCACTATGACGTATATGGAAGGGGAGCTGGTTCCAGAACGTGGGCCCATGGAAGCAGAAGGAGCGTTCACCGATGGTCTTAGTTTTAGTTCTTGGGATTGAGAGGGTTCTACTGTCAATGGAAGAACGTAGTTGTCTTGTGGGGATGTAAGGAAGCAACAGTTCAGAGAGATAGACAGGAAAGTGAGGGTCAGTGAACGAGTTGAAGCAAAGATTGGAAGACTTGTATTTGATGCGAGAGGATATTGGAAGCCAGTGGAGTTGCCGCATGTGTGGTTGAATGTGGTCATGTTTCTTTAATTTAAAAATGAGTCTGCATGCTGAGTTCTGTGCCTTCTGAAGTTTTTCTATGTGGTGTTGAGGAATGCCTGAGAGAAGAATGTTACAGTAGTCAAATTTTGAAAGAATGAGTGAAGAGACGAGAGTTTTTGTGGCATCAAAGGAGAGGAGGTGTCTAATGGTGCTGATTTTTCTAATTTCGTTATATGCTGATCTACATATATTCGTGACATGTTTGTCCATGGAGAGGGTGTCCGTAAGCGTGACTCCAAGGTTTCTGGCAGAGGGAGAGAGTGTGATGTCAGAGTTGCCAATAGATATAGAAGAAGGAGCGAATGGAGGGAGAGGTTTGTTTTGAGAGTGGATGAGAAGGATTTCCGTTTTATCATCATTTAGCTTCAGTTTGTTGCAAGTCATCCAACGCTTTACATCGTCCACGCACTCCTGTATGCGAAGGATTGTGGCATCAAGTTGATCAGGAAAGCAAGAGTCACTGATTTGAGTGTCATCAGCAAAGGATTGACTGGAAACTGAGTGGTGGCTAATGAGAGATGATAGAGGTTTAGTGTAGAGGATGAAAAGGACCGGCCCAAGGACGGATCCTTGAGGAACTCCAATAGACAGGGCTGAAGGTTTGGAAGAGCGGTTGGAAATAGAAACTTTTTGAGTTCTGTCCGAAAGATATGATTGAAACCAGTTTAAAGCTGAGCCAGTAAGTCCGAAAGAAAGATGAAGGCGGTCAAGAAGAATCTGGTGGTCAATGGTATCAAATGCAGCAGAGAGATCTAACAGAGTGAGAATAGAGAGTTTGCCATCGTCCATCGCGCGCAGGAGGTCACTCATGACTCGGACCAGTGCTGTTTCTGTGCTATGTCCAAGTCGGTAGGCGGACTGAGAGGAAGGATAGAGATTGCGAGAATGAAGATAGCCAGAGAGCTGAGAGAGTATGAGTTTTTCTATGATTTTTGAGAGAAAGGAGAGATTGCTGACGGGGCGGTAATTCTTGAGTGTGTTTGGATCAAGTGAGGGTTTCTTTAGGACGGGCAGGACAATCGACCGTTTAAAAATGGGAGGGATCTACTATCTTTGTTCGCTTCGCCCCGCACTTTGAGCCCACGGATTGGCAGTTATAGTGGCCTACTCGTAGTTATTGCAGCTTAAATAGTGAGACCACAGCTTTTATTTCAGACAACAATTTTTTAGTCCCAGACCAAAGTGGCTACTGACTTCAATGATAGTAAGTTTTTTAAGCCAGTTTTAGCCTCTCCACCAAATAGTCCCATCCTCTCGGTATAACTTGTATAAGTTTATATAAAAATTGAGTATAGTAAACAGTATGTGGTCCGAGGACAGCATCTGTTGATCCATGCCATGATGTGTGACAATATTACTTTTGATACATGTGAATTGTGTTTATTTGAAGTATTTTTAGTTAAGCAGTATCTTTTCTGACTCACCTGTTGATGTAAAAAATCCTCCTTTATGACCAAGCAGTGAAAGAATGGGCCCTCTAGATTCTTTCCATGTATTCATGGGACTACTGTAATTGTAAAAAATAATTTATAAAAGTTCCTCTCCCTCACCATTTAAAGAGAAGTTGTATTTTTCTGTTTATTTTAGCAAGAACTAATTGAGTGAAGGAAAACAAAAGATATTTTTATTCCTGCAAATGCTATTCAAATAAAATACCACTGCTCTAACTTGATCACGTTATAGGGAACTTATAATTTATAATATAATTCCATAGTGGATCTTGTCAGCCCCACTCTCTTTGCTCACCATGATGCTCTCTTAATTGGCTGCTTCCCGTCATGTGCTTCATAAATGTGCACACCGAACCACACAAAATAACACATTTTAAAACTACCATGGTGTCAATACAGTGAATACCCAAAAAACAACAGCATCAAAACCCTTCACTACCTAGTTTATAAATTTAATACAACTAAGCATTGGTGGATTACCATATTTTACACTTGCAATGTGTGTGGGTTACCCCAGCTAGCGCTAATATTAATATATTTTATCATAACAAAAATAAATTTTTAAAATTAACTAATATTTAGAGAGCTTGTCAAAATGATAGGTCTTTGGTTTTGAGGCAAATTATGTTACCTCGTATTTCTCAGATCTAGAAGATTAATAAATCCATCTTGGGTGCCACAAACAGCATAGAGTTCTGATACAAAAGCACATGCATTGACTGCTGAGTCCAGATGCAGGTTAAATATCTGAGAAGATGTACAACACAATGAACTTTATAAAGATGGCATGATGAAGAAGTGACCAATGAGACCTTTAAAGTTAATCAAAACCCTAAAAATGAATATTTTTAAAATGAATAATCTTTGAGTAGAATGGTTCACCTTTTTCCTGGAAAACAGCCCATAACCCTGGATGGTTCCATTTTCGCATCCAGCAAGCAGCATTTTACCTTCTGTTGCCACTTCTCTATCACCTAAACCCCCAAACAGGTATTAACAATTACAAGATGCTTTTGTATAAGTATAAATGAGAAATATATTAAATCCATGTCATACTCATAGTTAACATCTTCTTCAAGTTAAGTGCAGGGTCAATTACCTACACATATATGTATGCAATTTTAAATTTTCTATATTTAAAGTCCATGAATGACAGTTCATTAAATGCTTGTTCTACCTGTTGATAATAAAGATCTGTTTACATTGTTTTATCAATTCCTTAGAGCACTTTTTAAAGCAGAAATATAAAACTAGGTGTATCAGAAAGGAGTATTTAAAGTTATTAAAATTCCATGAATTGTGATTGGATTGATTACGGAACAATTATATTCAATAAAAATACAATGTTTCATCAGTTTCAATCAGTTAAAGCTCTGCACTGAATTTGCATCTGAATTTCGTCTATTTTACACAGATTACTGTGAAAAAAAAATTTAAGTTAAGGTCACAAAGCATTTGAAATTACATATTTAGTTCTGAAACAGAATTAATTAAAACAATATGTTTAAAATTTTAACCTAAATAGTATATATCTAAATAATTTTTGTGTTTGCTATTTTGTAACAATATCAGTATGAGCAATTTATGGTACCTGGTACTGAAATTGAAAGCAAATTTTGCTTTGGTGGCAAAATGTACTGTTGGTGCAAGCGTTGAAAGAATATTTATATTTGAGGCAAATATATTTTTGATCCTCCATCTCCAACAAAGCAGGGGACAATAATGGAGAGAAAAGTTTTAATTTTGATATAATTTAAATTTTAGACTTACTCTGTGAAACTCTGGTTCCCAAATCAATAGAATTTTCTGGTGTATCAAGAGAGCAGCAGTTGACATCTCCTCCAATATCTTCAAATGTTGCCAGACATGCCTGTTGCCCCACATCCCAAAGTTTTACTGTGCCGTCACGACTTGCTGTGACAATGTTACGCCCTCGATCAACAATGGCTGTATCTAATATGGCTAAATTAATAGGTAAATGAAGAATATTTTATTGTGATCAGAATTATTTTTTCTTTTAATTTTTTGGAGCATCAACTTTAACTCATTAATCTATAATTAAATATCCATGAAAAAAAAAATCTTAATTTTGTGTTTCATTACTTTACGAAATATTAGGGATGACAATAATTTATCGATTTTGGGAATCAGGTTTTGAACCAGTTCCATAATTATTTTCTACAAGGCATTACCAACATTTCCACACATCTAGGTCAGAAAGTTATGATATTTTATAAATCCTCAAGAGCTAGTTGAAATCTATTTTTAGAATCGTCTAAGCTATTATTCCCTTCCATGCTAAATTCTGAAGCTGCATTTAAGTACCATCACATGACACTTACGTCATTGTAGTATCTACTTAATGCCCAAAAAGCTTGACCTAGAGAACCCATATTTATTGTTAGTTCATCTGTCAATTGATAAGAACCGATTTCCTTGTACGATTGATGCTGAGGCTAATCCTGTTTGTGGGTACACAGGTGACTGATGAGACCGATTTTGGACAAGGATAGATGGAACATGTCCTGGTGCAGTAGTGACCTCTGCTTTTCTGGATTGTCTTTTTTATTATCAGTGACCTGACTGCCATAATGCAATCTGCTATCTTGGTAATTAATAGCTGATCCCCGATGAGCCCCACATTATACTGCATGTTACTTATTTGTAAAACTTTCTATTTATCTATACATTATGTTTATTATATTTAAAAGTCTTTTTTTAAAAATAAAAATTAAAAGTTCTTGATTTTAAAAAATGAAATAGAAAACTGAAGTATTTCTAAGAACATTTTTATTTTAAAGCATATTTTTAATTTAAAAGAACTAATTTTTTTTTTTTACTGAACGATACTAAACTTAAACCAAACAGTTCCTCACCTGCCTTGTGACCTGTTATAGTGGTAGCACAAGTTCCAGTTTCAGCAGACCATATTTTGATCATTGTGTCTGCTCCAGCAGAAAGAATTACAATACCAGAAGGGAAAAATCTACATGTGTAGACATCTCCAACATGACCAACAAGCTCTCTCTGATGTGATGAAATCAATTACAAAACATTTTTAAAATTAAATTATCTTATTTTATAATTTATCTTATTCTTTACTTTCATTGCCAAAATTGATATTGCTTATATTGGAAAATATTGATGCTGGGGATACATTTTGTTACGAAACTACATTACAATTGCAATGGTGTGGAATCTGATGTATACATCAACTATGAGACATCAATTTAAAAAAAAACCTGTAGTTACCCTAACTTCTCCATTACTTGTCTGCCAAACCTTCAGTTTACCTTCAGAATCACACGAAACACCCAAGCCTCCTGACGTTGTGTTTAAGCAAGTTACCTAAAAAAAATGGTGGAAATGGGTTATAGATTTTCAATCACACAAAAACAGTGTTTTTTTTTCATCCACTCCTGTTTTACCACTTGATTAAGCAAGGGGAAAAACTCAAATTGGAGGACTACATTTTTAAATGATATATAAAAATATTCTGAAAGACTACGTTGCTGTAACCAAGTACTGGCAATTTAGAATTGGAAATGTATTATTTTTGTAATATATTACTTTAATTAAGTTTAAAAATGTAAGATGTTAAATAATCAAAATAAAAGAATGTTATATGTAAGATATAATTTACAGAACTAAGTCCAATGTTGAATAATTGAACGATCTCCAGAGTCCAATTTAGTATCATCATAAACCACAGGGATATCAAACTTGGTGGAATATTTTCAATAGATCCTACAGTGGATAGTTTGATCACTAAGCTTTCTAATTATGTAATCTGGAGCTTGGAAAGCCATTTAAAATTTCTAAGCCTTGTAACTTAATAGTGATAGAATAAAAATAAAGTTTTCTCAAAAAAGAAGTTGCCATTCTTGTAAAAGTTCCAGAAAACTTGTAGTTATTTTTGCAGCAGTTTGGTCTTTAAGCACCCTAAAATAAGATAATATTTCAGACTCCTTAAACATCAGCTATAATGATAAGACATTGCATGTATGAAAAATATCATATTTTGGCATTATGCCACAGAATGTACCTTATAGAAGTAGGGGAAAATGTTGGTTCCCAAATACCTGTCATGGTAAAAGGGTCAAAAGCTGTAACTTTGACTTACCTGCTTTTTTAAAGAGTGGATGCCACTGTAAGTAACAATGGGAGCTACAAACTTTCTTGATAGGGAGGCAGTTTCTCCATGGTATGTTACTACTAAACTTCTCTAGACAGAACAATAAAAAAAAAACTCAGCATGAAATTAAGGGTATTTCGTAATGTCATAAGTAACATAGCCTAACACTGTATCAGAATAATTATTTCTCGAACTCTTAAAAAAGCTTATACCGGTATTGAAAAATGAACATGTTTTGTACAAATTTATCTCAGAAATTTATTTAAGAGACAATATAAAGTTTAGCACTAGAAATTTGCTAACTTTGCAACAGTATTGTAATGTAAGCTGTTTTTTTTCTTACTTTTAATAAATATCTAACAAATTTTCAATGGCTTAAACAAATGACACTAATTATTGTAAAACTTGTAATTAAAAAAAAAAATTTACCTTTGTAATATCTGAAATACTAAATTCTTCATCTTTTGTTGTTAGATAAAGTAATCCCTCTTGTGAAAGTCCATGACCAATAAACTCTGAGTATTCACTAGGTGGCACTGAAATAGAATATTAAAATGAATTAATACATTTCCTAATAATAATCTGAGCTCGTAGTCGTAGTTGAATCAGGCCTTTTTTTTTTTAAAAGGGTATTTGATTTGGCACATGCCCCACATTTATAGAGGGCTAAAATTACACAGACATAAGATTAGTTTCAAATATGTACTGGTCATTGTTAATGAGTGAGTTAATGCATTACAAATAGTAAGTGACATGGATGAATTTCAATTTTGGTTTTCTCAAAGCATCTATTTATTTCTAAGTTAATTGATAATAAGTATTATTGCTAGTTTATTCATTGAAATAAACAAAGTTGTCTTTCATCATATCTATTTTTGGATGTCAATAAAGCCTCCCCAAAAAAGGAGATTGCTGGGAATCTTCAAAGTGACATTACTGTGGGTAGGGCGGGATAAGACAGAAGGGGGCTAAAACTTGTTAGTTTGTCAGGTTCTCTCCATCTCTGAAAGGCCCTGAGCTGAGTTGGATCATTTATAACTTGCAGACTCAAGTCTGATCTTCGATATGCATAGAATTAGAATAAATGGTTGAAAACTACAGCTACAGTTTGTGTTATTTTCCCATTGTTTTTTTTTTAAAGAGTAGGATTTTTGGGGGCTTGTTTTTGTCCTTTTCATACAGATAGATCTATTTTAATTGGATTAATTGTGATTTACCAGTGATGTTACAATAATATAATACAAATTACCTACCAGCTGTTTTGTATGCTACCCAAGCTTTTCCATTTTTCTCCCTGGAAAAATAAAACGAACAATAAATATTATTAGATATAATCAAGTATAACTTACATAGGGACAACAACAGCCAGAGTTTTCTTCTCCCTTATATAATTTATATGGATGGAACAGGCATTATTTCTCAAAACACAGAAGGTGTAGGATATATGTTTATTAAGGAAACCCCAACTCTAACCATCTTAATACACAACTACTAACTGCCTACAATTGGCTACCTGAGTAACCATCTGCAAAAGGTCAGTTTATTGAAATCTTACTTAGGGTGGAACAGACATTATTTCTCAAAGCACAGAAGGTGTAGGATATCTGAATATGCTAACATTTCAGGACCAGTTATCAGTAGCATAGTACCTTGTTATCTGGATTGCACTAAAACAATCCTGTCCAGACCTGGGTAGTTGACCTGGGTGGTAAAAGGGTGGGGGGAAAACCCACAGTACAAAGACTGACCAACTGTCATGGCATATCAGACTGCACACGGACTAAGGCACCACGATGTTAATGGTGACAGTAGTATAATACAAGACATTGGAATGTAGAGGTGGGTGGTCATTTAATGAGTAATGTCCAGGCAAACCAATGGTGGGGGAACTTAGGTAGGACAGACTGGCGCCATCTACAACTGTCAAAGGTGACGGATTGCACCGGGGCAAGTCTAATATGACCAATATGGTGACAGTAGTGGCTAGTTTATGTCCATTTACATGAAGGGAAAATTTTAGTACCAGAGATGTAGAAATAGATTAGCCCTAGGAAGGAATCTCTAGAGATGCCACGACAAAATTCAAGGACTTATAAAAGGGTACCATTAGATGGGATTATGGAGAGCTCAGCCGGACAGGAAAGAGGACAGTTGGGAGATAGAACTACGCCGGATAGGAGTAGAGGACAGTCGTGAAACACAGTAGAGAGAGTGACAAACCAGGAAGTCAGGGCTGAGTGCGAGATGAGTGAAAGTGAATCAAAGTAGCAGATAAATATAAGATCTACGCTGTAACCATCGTCGACTTGTCTGTTAATTGAATGTTGAAATATGAGTGACATTTGAAGCAAACACATCCAAACAACAAAATAGAGAATGAAAGTAGGACAGAGATGAGCAAAGGTTCTCTACTATTTGCTCAGGGTGACCATGGTTTAGGTTCCCCCACAAGCAAATTAAGGTAATTCAATTTTTGTAGAACTTAAAATTAATAATTAATATTATCATTAGTATTGTTTAAAGCAGTGTTTCCCAACCATGCATGTACTTCTCAGGGGCTTTAATTGTATTTTTATTGATATGGGTTTCATAAAAATGAATCCTTTACCCACACTCCTAAAATTCTTGTTAAGCCTTTGCATAATTAAAAAAAGGTAGGTCTAATGGGCTCCCCCATAAAAACGGATATTAAAAAAGGGCTCTGTGTCAAAAAGGTAAAAATCACTTGTCTAGAGAGTCTTGTAGTAGTAATGTACTACTAGTATACATATTTGCCAAATAAAAAAATGATAATGTCCTGGAGCCATTATCAATAATAATGCTGTTATAGTATAGCCTATGTTTTGACCTTATTTTACTTCAATGTAGAGATGAGGTGATCACCACTTGTCTCCCCCTTATTTTGTTTTGAGTTTTGAAGCCATCAGTTAAATTTTTAGCGCTCCATCAACATTTTGATTGGGAAAGGTTGTTTATGTTCAATTTGCTCTAAATAGAGTACTATCAGGTGATGCAATTTCTAGAATTTATTTTCTGGAAAGTTTTACTGCCTCCTTATAAATAAGCAGGCAGCTTTCCTAGCAGGGAGAGATTTTTGTTAATTTTCCTAGACATTTACAAGATGTAATTTTTTTACTTATTATAGGAGCCATACAAGATTGTACTCTTTGTGTATAGTAATAAGTATGTTTCAAGGCCAAGGATTATACATAGTTTTTATTTCTGTCTATTTGATTTTGTATTCTTTATTAATATAATAGCAATTTAATCAATATATAATGATATAGACAATAAAGTCATAGTTGATATCACTACTAATAAAACTATTTGTCACTAGTCACTAGCTTTACTTTGACTTTGGGCTTTGGGTATCTATTTTCTTTGTATACAGTATACATTGGTCATTGGTTTTCAGTCCTTTGTTACCTATTGTTAAAAAAAAATGAGCCAAATCTTAAAAAAGGTTAAATTTACAAAAAAACACAATATAATATTAATATAAATAAAAGTACCTAACCAATGCAAAACCCCCCCCCCCAAAACCCAACACCCCCCC
>CAXITT010000534.1:3735-43819 GCA_964033795.1 Lymnaea stagnalis | reverse complement strand
AGCCGCATAAACCATGTTTAAGTCAGATACAGCTGTTCTAACTGTACATTGTGATATACTTTTAGCTCTTTTGACTGTTTAATTTTCTTTGTATAATTCCACTCATAGACTTTAACATCCATTTGTTTTTTCTCTAATAAACAAAAATAAATATGAATAACTTACTTATTCAAATATTTATATCTCAGAGTTGTGTATTAATGTTTAGCTAAAAAAAATATGTCAAGTTTTATTTGTTTCATTTTATTTTCTAATAAGTATCATAATAAGTAGGGACACAATATGCCGCCTCAGAAATAGTTGAAATAACACTTAGTGATGACAATGAAATGAACATACTGGTACAGCACCTAAAACATATCAATATCATTGACATCAACAATTTTAGCTCTTGTAAAAAGAAATGTTGATAATTGAAACAAAAAGCCATACTGCCACTGTTGTAACTATGGGTCTAAATACAAAAAAAGCATACAAAAATTAATTGAAACCCTGCTGGTCGTAAAATGCATTGCGAGTCTTGGGGAAGTAAAGTTCTATTGGGGCAATTGAAGCAGCGTTTACAAGTTTGAGTGTATGGCCAGCGCTATAACCAGCCACCGTTACTTTTCCCAGCTAAGGCCAGAGCTGGGTAGACTTAAGGACACCCTCAAGAATGAGGAAAAAATAATAGCCTTAAACTTAAACAGGATTAGATTCTGTTATTATCGATGTAGGGCCTACATGCCCCTCCCCGTCTCTCACATGGCCGGCTGATGCAGACACCTCTCTGAAACATAACACTGTTGCACGCATTGTCAACTATTTCTGACAGAACATTTTTGGACTACGTGATATATCATAGTGCTTTAAAAAAACTAAACGATATCCTATCAAGCTTTGACATCATTTAAAGACATCTCTACAATGGGTGAAAGTGAGTCTACAGGAAGAATACCGGTACCATTTTTATTACTGGTATAACATTTCATATGAAATACCAGAAAATTATCTATGTCTAGGAGCCTACTAGGAGTAGGAGGTTTGACTGGATATATTAGTAACACTCAATATGTCGAATAGACCCTATGTTGGCCCCTAACAGAGCAGATGTAGGCACAATTAATTGTCCTATATCCAATATATAGGCTATAGTTAGGCCTATTAAATTTTTTAAATTCAACTTGTGCATACCGGTAGCTTTGGTTTTGAAATGGGTTTTTGCCATACTCATTAAAGATCGATCTATCCTACACAACTTAAAATTATACCCCAACCCGGCTTGGAATGTGATCCTAATTATTTCTAGAAATTTGCGTCATTATGGGAAAATTTCTGTCTAACAATAACGCTCGGCATTATTCGCAGATTTCGGTCTGCCAATAACGCTCAACATTATTCGCAGAGCTGTGTGGATAACGCTTCCCTTATTATTATTATTCTGGAAAATCAAGGCAAGCCTGAATTGAGCAATTAATTTCAAATTATATCACTTAAGTTGTTAATAATCAAGACATTACAGTATTTCTTATATATGACTAACCGAAGCACTTGTTCCCAGTCACTTTGCAAAATAAGCCTATCACAGGGAGCTGCCATTTTCCTTACTCACTCTAGAAATAGAAGTGAAAGGAGAAAATCCGATATTTACGACATTGGACACGCTTAATACCCAAAACATACTTTGTAAATTGGGTTCACTATAAAGATGGAAAGATGAATTCAAAGAACCTTGTGTGTTTAAGTCAATTAAAAGTTGTGAACTTCATCTTGTTTAAAGACATTTAAATGTTTTCACTCATTATTATAAAAAAGTTTTTTTTTTGTTTATACAAACGACAATTGAAAAGTTGAAAGCCGGAAGTGTACAGGACAACAAACATATTGTTGGTATTTTTGTGAGTATCTTCGTGATAATCAGCTTTATCACTACTTACTTTGGAAACGACAACTCAATAATAGCAAGCAATACATAGAGTTGATCTATCACTGATAGTATCAGGTAGCAAAACTCACACCTTGATACGAATGATTAATTTATATAACCTAACAAATAATGAAAAATGTTATTCATTTTCTATAAGTTATAAGTGACAAGTAGAGAGCGGACACTCTGGCGAAAACCGGGGCTGCCCAGCCTCAGCCAGAAGTACCAATGACTTTCTTGGGAATTAAAAACTTGCTGGCGGACCACTTCAGGCAGAAGTGGTACAGGCAATGGGCTGACAACACGACCGCCAGAGGCGTCTATTCAAACTTGCCCACTCCTAGCAAACAAGACCCATGGTGGGGGTTAGGACGCAGAACGCAGAGTTTAGTGACGCAGATGCGCACCGAGCACTGCCCCTTGTCTAGAGCACCTGTTGACCGAATGTCCCTCACTAGATCTCCCGGGGGAAGCCAGGGCGGTTGGAGGACCCTTTGTGAGGAAAATGTTGTATGGCTCAGCTCAACAGATGGAGTTGATAGCCAATTTACTAGCCGGGGTCATAAGAGAGTAATCTCAGACCCTCACCAGAATATGTGTGTTAGTTAGTAGATTGTCCGTCATATTCACAATCACATCATCAGCAATTCACTCTCTCAGACTCGGTCATTGCACGCGATTGAGTTGACAAGTGGTCTGACTGTGAGTGAATTTTATTTATTAAGGACTCAGCCCACAGCAACTAGCCTTCCCCTCATTTTTCAAATCAGCTTCATTTCAGACAAATTTTTACCATTGAGTTTGGCTTTTTTATCCTATCCTTGCCTTAACAAGTTAACTTAATTTAATCCATTGCTGAAGCTGAAAATTGAATAAAAAGATTAAAATTATTTTCAAAATATTCAATATAATGAAAACCCAACTTAGTGTCATTGAGTACACATTTGTAAACACTTTATTACAGGCTCCACCGTATATGTCATCCAAAAGATATCAATAAAGTAAAAGTCCACTTACCAAATGAACGGTCTCAGTCCAGCAAAAACGAGAACCTCTTTTTCAAATACCAGTATTAATTAACCTCACTTTTAAATACTAATTAAAAATTCATCATTTAAAAAATTCCATCTGTGTATTTATATAAAAAATAAAAAGAATAGTTAACTCTAGTAACACTCCATGACTTAATTAAGGGGAGTTCACTCATCCCCAGAAACTTAAGATGGAACTGTAAAGCGTAAATTGATGTATTAGAACATACCAAGACTCTGACAAGGAAGGAACTGAAAGTTGAACATTTTAAGGCCTAAAATTCAATTGAATTGACTCTATTGACTAGTCTATATAGGCATAGATGTCTCTACTGACTGTATTATTGTTAATATTTTCTGGACATATAGGGCTACCTACGCATTTAGTTTGCTTTTAATACTTTTACAACAGCTGATCAAAGCATCATTTTAATTTATGACAGTGTTTAGCTGATATTGTTGGCTCTTCTGGAGTGACCTGATTTTCTTATATAAAAAAGCACACAATCAGAGGTCCCCAAATATGGCATGTAAGAGTTCTCCCTTCAAATGTTTGATTTCAAATTTATTCCTCTCTTATATTAATAACCATGCCATAGTTTTACACATTTTACACACTTCATTTAAAAAAAAAAATTATGTACCGGGTTGTTACAATATTCCTAACAAATTTTGAACTTTTAATCAAGAACTATCAAAGTGGAGGTGCTGGGCACACACCATGTGGTCGCTCAAAAGGAAAATTGAAAGGGAAATAAAGGTTGGCTATATTTACCTTTATTTCTAATAGCATTGTATATTAATTAACCATTTAAGCATAATTTTGTGTGTACAAAAATGATGAGAAAATTATTCAATTAATTTTTTCAACTGTCGCAGTAAATTTAGATTTCTATTGACAATAGTTTAATTGCTTTTCTGGTGGCTAGGTAGCTTTGAATTATTATAACACAAGATTTAATGTTATCTAAACATCTTTTTATTGCTTTTGGCAGGATGATGTTCAAATTAAATTTCAGCGCTATGAACAAGTCACTGCGGAGCTAGTCAACCGATTAGGGCTTGAGAAGGAACTTGAGGTAAACCTTTCTTATTAATATGGTAGAAATGATTTGGCATGAAGGAGCTGATTGATCAATTTTAAATAGTCTATATAGAGACAAAATGAAGCTCAAAGCTGTAGCACAATAGGATTTTCAGAATTTCTCTGAAACTTAAATGTCATCGTATTTTATCTCACACCAATATGATTTACTTGCTTTCAACAGGGTCATGGAGGTTGTGTAAACTGTTTGGAATGGAATGAAAGTGGCAGGTTTGTAAGAATCCCTCACATTTTTGTGCAAAGTTCAATCTCATTTCTGTGATGATTTTTAGTGATTTAGGTACATAACAGGGATGGGCAATTAGTGTTTCTTGATATCTTCTGAAATTAAAATACTTAATAATTAAACATGACTCTTAAAAATTTAGGCAGTACTTAGGTATTATTTTTTTTTTTTTTAAATAAAATTATTTTACAGCATATTGGCAAGCGGGTCAGATGATCTTCATGTTATTCTTTGGGATCCATTCAAACACAAGACCATTTCTAAAGTGAGAACAGGACATCAGGGCAATATATTTTCAGTCAAGGTAACATTGTTTTACTACCGTTTATAATTAATGTAATTTAAAAATCTTCTCACTCAAAAAAAAAGTTACAGTTAAAAAAATTGTGAGGTTTGGAACATTGCTTTTTCATTTCTCAGTTTTTGCCTCACTCAAATGACTCTTTGATGGTGACTGGCGCTGCTGATCATCGCATTAATGTTCACGATTTGAACAGAAAAGAGACCACTCATGTTTTTACATATCACCTTGGGAGAGTAAAGCGAATTGCCACAGCCCCTAACATACCATACATCTTCTGGAGTGCTGCTGAAGATGGCACCATTATGTAAGTTCTTGTAGGAAATAGTTTCACATAATGAATGTCAAATACCCACCTGTCATGAAGGAAAATGCATCAGACAATTTTCAATGACAGGAAAAATTTAAAGTATAATGATAATAAACATTTTGCACATACATGTTTTTGGAGCCTGGAAATAATTTAATTAAAATACCTTAATTTTTATTTATTTTTATTTATGACTGTTCATTCAAGAACATAACATTTTAAACCAGTCATTGCCTGTATATACTATTCAAAAGAATAGTATAATCTCATCCATATATTGTAGGGAAATTACTGTTAGTTACATTTTTAGAACATTCCCTTGAATTGGGTATTTATTTATAAAGCTTGTATTACCATAACATTGTAGCAAAATTAAAGAAGGCTCTGGAAATGCAAATCTCACAACATTTATAACATTAGCATTCATATGACATGCCCTTACCATAAGAATAACATGTGTTCTTTTAATTTAATTTCATCATTTATGCCTTTTAACCTGACTGGGGCATAGGACGTCTACAAGAATTGTACATTCATTTTGTCATGTGCTTTCCGTTCCATTTTATTCCAGATGGATCCCATACTTTGTATGTCTGCCTCTAGCTTGGTTTCCATGTATTCTTAGGCCTTCCTCTCTTTCTTTTTCCCTGTGGATTCCATGTTAGGGATTGTCTGATGATGCTATCTTGGGGTTTGCGAAGAGTGTGCCCTTTCCATCTCAATCTTTTCCATTTTTTCCTTTTGATGTCTTCAGCAATAGGCTCCTGGTATGTCCTTTCCAATAAGTCATTTCCGACACCACTTGCACTGATTTTCTTGTTTCATTCATGGTTCTAACATTCCATGAGCCTATGCTTATTGCCTTTTAAAGGAGACTCCTCGGCTTTGAGGCTTCCAGTATAACCCGGCTTAGGCCAGAAGGCTTCATAACCCTTCTTGGTGAAGCGGACCCCTCTATTCTCAGGGCTGAAATTGTTTTTTTTCCCTCTTGCCAAAGTTTCTGTAGAACTTTGTTTTTTACGGGTGAGGTAGCTGGCCTCATGTCAGCCCTCCTCCATTTGCACCCAGGCTTGGAAACGGCCATTTCAGAGTTTAACTTTGTTCGTTAAAATACTCCCCTCAGGTTTTTTATATTTAAAAAAAACTTTTACCCAATTGCTATTTTGGTCATAAGTGCTAAATATTTTGGATGTAAAAGCCATTAGACTGTCTTCTTTATAATTTTAAAAATAGTTCCTGAATTAATTTTTCTCAACAATATTGCAGGCAGTTTGACCTCCGCTGTACCAGCACAACAACATCAGCCCCGAATAACATCCTGATAAATCTTAATGCACACATGGGTCAGTACGCTGAGGCTAAGTGTCTGGCCATCAACCCCATCAGACCTGAAATGTTGGCTGTAGGAGCCAATGATCCTTATGTCAGAGTGTATGACAGGCGGATGCTAAGTTGCAGCAGTATGCAAATACCTGGAGATAATGTTAACAGGTAATTTAAAAGGAATTGTGAATGCACTCTTATTTTTAAAGAAAAAAGATAAAAGCCTAGAGATATGTAAAGCAAATTTGTATAATTTTAAAAATTTTTTTAGATAAGATTTGGCCTGAATCCTATTTATTTAACAACCTAAATCACAAAACATAAATGTTTTATACAACATATCATGTCAAAGTATGACAAAATTACTGCCAAATTATAATATTGAGACCTGTGCCCTATGCCATGCCCACTGCCAAAATTAAAAGTTTATCATGTCCCTGAGAATTGTGAAAAGTTTATGTTTCCCCATCTATCGCAGGTCAACTGTTTTAGCATTTTGTTTGGAGGGAGCGTAGGAACCAATTATTTTACCCCATGTGAATGAATTTGACTTTTGTCTTTTATATTCAATGATCGAAAATTGTATCCCTTTGTTTCCTCTTTCCCAAGAATAGCTGCCTTGCTATGAGTTTGTTAGAAGTATATCCTATCATAACCAAAGGTGCATGCAAAAACTGCTTCTTTTGCTAAAAGTTGGGGGTGAACATGGACTTGATTAATAACAAAACCTTCTGATCTGGAATCTGATGTGTTACATTGAGCTATAGGGCTGCTGTTTAATTTCTAAATTATTTTTTTATTATTAATGAGTGATCTGATCTAGTGGCTCACATGCTCACATCTGTTTATCTAAATTTGTTTGACAGATATCCTTGGGATCACCCTCACCTGGAAGATATTGAAGGAGAGGTCTATTCATTGCCCCCTGGATGTGCTCAATATTATATAGCAGGCAATTCTCAATAATAACTCAGTAACTCAGAGATTAGTCTTGCTACCTTTAAAACTAGCTTAGAGTTTATTTGAAATATTGTTTATCAAACAAGGAAACAATCTATGTGGTAACTAAAAGTAGGTATATGTTTTAGGTAGGGGATTATTTTCATCCTAAAATTATCTTGTCCATATTTGTACCATTCAAGGACACTTGCCACAGAAGCAACAAGACTACAAGAAACGATACCGCACTTTGGCCTCTACCTACCTCACATTTGGTCCAGACGGCTCAGAACTTTTGGTAAACCTTGGTGGAGAGCAGATTTATTTATTTGATGTCAACAAGAAGCTGCGGCCCAGGCGATTTGATCTTTCGGTTTTGGGCACTAATGGCATTGTTAAAGGTAAATTATAAAATTATGTTACGCACTGCTATCAGTAGGGAGAAATTAATCTCCTATTTACATGTATGGCTCGTTCCAAAGCAGTGCATAACAAAAGACAATGCCAAAAAATAAAAACAATAACAGAAATTTGATACACGGAAAGGGCTAATTACAATTAATATGTTTTATTAACTTAATAATAAAGTACAAAAGTCAAAAAGAAATATAAATAAAAACTATTAACTTACAGTACATTGTGTGGCTGCTACCAGTACAATGTCGAATAATACACAATGTGCAAAAATGTACAAATAATGAAGTCTACTGTAAACAAACTCCCACACGTTCCAAAATAACCCTCTCTCGCCGTCTGCGCATCTGCTCTGCAGTCTGCTGTGTCATTCAACCACTCGCCTTATATATAGACTATAGTCAGTTTCATCGATTGTTCGAGATCACATTTGAGTCTAGGAACAGACAATAGATTGGTTTGTGGTAAACGAGATCAAAGGGAGTAAGCCAGGCCAAATAATACATTGGGGTCAGCTTAAGGTCGTTCCCCAGGAAAAGATTTTTTAAAAAAATGCCTATATAAAACAATTACCTTTGTTATAATAAACTGGCTGACAGTAAATTTTGTTTTTCTAGCAATGTTTTCTTTTTTTGTGTGTTGAGATCCATCTTTTTGTGTGACAGAAAATCTAGCACCTCCAACCAATGGGTTCAGCCTTCATGCTAATGGTACTAATGGAGTTGTCAAGACTTCATCATCTGCCACTAGATCATCTTATTCATCAGCATCATCATCTACTGCTGTGGACAAAGCTAGTGACCGATCAGTTGACCTCCCAAATAAGAGGTAAGTCTAATAACCCTTAAAAAAATATTTAAAAAAACAAACAAATTGTGCGAGTAAAAGAGTATAGTTATGCTTTTAATGGAGAACAAAATACAAATTTAGATGTTTCATCTACTTCCTTCCGGTCAACCCTTCAGCAAAATTTGCATCAATTTAAATAAATTTACATAAAGTGCATCATAAATGAAAAATAAAAAAAGACATGTTCTCCAATCTCAAATATTTGATACTACTCTCTTATTTAAAATATTTCTTAATTTAAAAAATGCTTTCCATACTTTATGAGAAATATTTTTTTTTTAAATTAGCAAGGTCAAAGATATTATTTGAATTAATAAAAAAACAATTGATTATTAGTAAAACTGAGAAAAATTTTAACTGTTGACATGTTAACATTTGAAAATATGTTAACAATTGTTTAATTGTACATCCATTTCAGACACAAAGGTGAGCCAAAGCAGTTGACTCCACTTGTTGAAAGTCTGAAGAAACATGCCAACACATTGTTTGAACAAGAGGAATACAAACGCTCTATTGATGTATACAATCAGGCCATTGCTAGGTGCAATACTTCTGCTGTTTTGTATGGAAACAGGGCTGCGGCATATTTGAAAAGAAAATGGTAAATGCTCTTGTTTATTTATATTGTAATGAACAACAAATAAATTCATAATTTAGATATTTATGCTTTCAAACATAAAAAAAGCATGCAGAAAAGCTTCTACCAGAAAACTTATTAAAATCTCTTACTTCTGGTACACTTGATGTTCCTGAGTTGTTACAATTTTAAGGATTTCATTAAATTTCTGGGACAGAACTATAATTTTAGTCTTCAAGACTGCAGTGCTTTAAACAGCTGAAACAGATGTGTTTGGATGAAATCATTGTTTGTAGCAAACAAGCAGTAAATCAGTTGCAAAACAGAAGTATCAAAACAAATAAGCAATAAATGAACTCATTTTGGCAAATGAACCATTCTTTATTGGATAACTTTCATTATGGTTACACATAAGAAAAACCTGCATTTAAGTATTAAATAAATATGTATATGTACTATATGTATCCTATCTAAATATAAAATAAAAAATATTGTTTTGACACAAATTGTTTGTGTCTCATTAATCTACTTGACACCTTTATGGCAGTCCAACACTCAACATAATTTTGCTGTTTATTACGTCTGTGTTATTTCCTTGAAATCTTTAAAGCTTAACCAGAGAATTAGTGAAACCATGACTAGTGAAAACCCAAACCTGGGATTTTCAGATTTCACAAAACTGAATTTTTTACATAGGTTACTTTACTAAGCTTTGGTCCCACACATTTTATGCTGCAATTTTAACCATCAGCAATGGAACTGTGAGATATAAGTGCTGGTATTTTAGAACTCAAAGACACATAGTAAGTTTCTAGATTACCCATAGAAACACCTTTTTCCTATTCTCAGGGATGGAGATCTTTATGCAGCTCTCCGTGATTGTTACCTAGCTCTGACACTAGACCCCCATCACATGAAAGCTCACTTCCGATTAGCCCGCTGTCTCTTTGAGCTAGCATGGAGTCAAGAGGCCTTTGATTGTCTCAACCATTTTAAGCACCGCTTTCCTGATTATGCTAAAAGTCATGCCTGTGAAACTTTAGATAGGGACATTAAGGCAGCCATTTTCTCACAGACCGAAGGTAAGCTTAGTCTTGCACTTAACCCACAGGCTCCTTACCTAGTTCAGTTTTTTTATTTTTTTTATTAGCTCCTGTCAAACCTCTTTGAAATTGAAACCTCTTTAAAAGTGTAAGCTATAACTATAAGGTTATGAAAAAAAAAATAAGGTCAATGATAAACTATTTCTTCTTTGACTTAATTTAATAATCATCTTAGGCCTCTCATTATTTTTTGAATGAACTTGACCTTTGCTGACCCTGACAACTTAAATCCCTAAGCTCCAGGCTCTAAGGATCATGCAGATCACAGACCTGAGGATGGCATGAGACACCCTAGTCCTAGACATGAGTCAGAGCAAGAGAAGGAACTCCAGAGAAATGCGTGTGACTACTCTCTTAGGTTTTGTGGCCACTGCAATACAACCACTGACATTAAGGAGGCGAATTTTTTTGGCAGGTAAGAGGTTTTGTCTGGTGGGCCAATAATGGTTGCTACATGTACTTTGTGACAAAGACTTGGTAAATTCTAAACTATTTATTTAACCAAAGGGCTGGCAATTTTTGTGTGCGGATGGCAATATTGTCAAATGCAAAGCTATGGGGGGGGGGGGGGGTGGCGTGTATATTATGTCTAATTTTTACATGTTGATAAGCATTTCTCTATATCAAAATCGGTAAATTGATATTTTAGCATTACATGACAAAAGTCAAGGACTGTTTAGAAAAATTGAAAATTAGAAAGAAAGTTGAAAAATTAAAACAATCATAACAGTTTATGAAATTCTGTAAAATTCAACAAAATGACTTAAAAACAAAGTAATTTTTTAAAGTTCTAAATGCCTTTGAGGGCCGCATTATATCAGTTGCCAGGCCACTTGCGGCCTGCAGGCTGTAGTTTGCCCACCCCTGGTTTAACTTATAAATTTTCATCTAACAATATAAATGACTGTGGAAGAGTAAAAAAAAAAAATGATTCATCAGCCTAAAGCGTAATATCTTTAATTCTCCAGCAACGGTCAGTACATAGTGGCAGGATCTGATGATGGGTCTTTTTTCATATGGGATAAAAATACCACCAATATCATGCGTGTGATGAGAGGGGATGAGTCCATTGTTAATTGCTTGCAGCCACACCCCAGCACATGTCTGTTGGCCACAAGTGGTATAGATCCTGTGGTCAGATTATGGAGTCCTAGACCAGAGGTAACCAAATTTTAAAACAAATTATGGATGTAAATGGTAATGATCAGCATTCCCCAAATGGGGGGTCCGCGCAAAATGAATATTTATGGTAAAATAGAAGGCAGATATAATGAATAAATCTGCCAACAATTTCCAAATTTGTCAGCTGGACTGCCAAACTTAAAAGTTTGGGAAATGCTGTTTTAGATAACATAGTTTTCTATCTACTTGTAATTATTTGTAAAAATAAAATAGAGTGGAATTTCTTTTTTTTTTCTTTTTTGTGATCATTATTAAAACATAACAGTTTCATTAATTGCTATACATTCTTCTATTTAAACAAAAAATGGCGTCAATAATGTTTTTGTTTTTTTTACATTCAGGGATTGTGCCTGGCAAAAATTTTAAAAATGAAAATTTACATTATAAAAGAATAATGTATAATTTAAAAAAATTAACATTTACAGTATTAAAAAAAATGTATAATCATTTTTGTTACACTTTTTGTAGGATCTTATTCAATAAAATTTACTCTATAAACTATTTTTTAAGGATGGTACTCAAAATGAGAGAGAAGTAAACAACAGTGATGATGCAGCTTTAGCTAATCAGAAACGAATGAATGCTGATCCATTGGAGGTCATGCTGATGAATATGGGATATCGGATTACTGGATTCCTTGATGTGGATGAAGATGAGGGAAATCAATCAGGTGGGCCTGCAAATTGTAGGACAACTTAAAATGGCAGATCCTATTTGCATTGCTTCTTGTAAATCTGTATGAATGTGAGTCATGTAAAGGTAGTAAGGAGCTGTGAAAAGCTTAACAAATATTTGGATGGCTCAAGTGCGTGGGAGATTGGCAATAACATGATGTGAATCATTGAATACACTCAGGCTCATAACTAAAGGACAATGTTTTTTGTTTTTTTTAGGAGCTTGATTTAAAAATGTAAAATTGTTACAAAACCGCTTCAAGATTTAATCTCATCAGTTAAAAATCATCATTTTTTTCCCCCCTCCTCAGAAGAGTTAATTTTGTGTCAGAAATCATTGGAACTTCATGCCGAGAAGTGCTATTAGTTTCTATTTGTCTGTATATAATAGTATACATGGTAACAATGCCCATCAAGGAAGCAATTAAATTGATTTAAAATTTTAAATGAAAACAGCTTTAGCAAAACATAATTAAATAATTTTAAATAAGATAAATTTATTAACATTTGATTTGGGACTTGAGTAGTATTGTATTGACAGAGAATACTGTTTTTGTTTTCATACTAACAGTAAAATCAATACTGGAAAAGTAAAAAATTTAATTTATATTTTTTTTCCACATACAATGTTTGAAAAGAAAATTACTGACAGTTCCTTATTTAGAGTGAAATTGGTTGCCTTCAAGTTTTGTGTTTGAAAGATTATTTGATATGGACTTCCATCAGATGAAATATAACATTAGATCAGGTTTCCAATCATAAGTAGCAACAGCACAACTTCTTCCATCTTTTACTACCATTAAAATTGATCAATTTTTTTTTATCACCTTGTAATTATTCTGTAAATATATGATTCATTACTCTTTTAACCTTCATTCTGGTAATTATTGCGTATGAACTTCTCAATTTTCTGTATGTTGGAGCTGCAAGTCTTGTAGTGAGTTTAAAGTTAGAAAGCCGAAAGCTGCTTTGAAGGAAGCTTGACCAGACTTAAGGCAGCCTGTTACCAATGTTGATTTTTTTTTTTTATCATTATAAATATATGGAAGGATGAACAGTTTATTAATGCAAATTTCTCATTAACTTTGCTGTTAAAAGTTAACATCAATAGTGGTTTTGTTTCTCCTCTTATACTTATTGTTTTAAAAGAATATCTCAATTGTAACTCTAAACATCTTGTTGCCTTTAACTTATGAAATTTGACTTGTTGCTATTTATATTACAGATTAATTAATTTTGTAAATTTATAATTTAAAGAAATGTTATGTAATGAAAAGTATTATTGAATCTATATATTTAAAATAAGATTACACCACAGAAATGACAAGGTCTTTTGCTGATTTAGTCAGTATCAGAATATGAAGCAATTTAAAACTTATTTAATATGAAAATAGATTTTTTAAAATATTTACGGCATGGGGGGGGGGGGGGGGGCGGACATTTTTCAGTGTATTCTTTAAATTTCATGGTTATACCTTATGGCTTAGTTGTGTTATTCCCCTTTTATTTTTTATTATCAGTTTGAACTGTTGGTATAAGTTAGCAAATATCAGAGGAAAAAAAATTGCTTTATTGTGGAATGTTTATTTCTTTTATTTGATTTCCCTGCAATATTTGGCTGTGTACTTTAAATATGTATTTTCAAAACACTGTACAGAGATGATCATAATCTATGATAAAAATTTTGATAGTAACCTGTAATGAGTTGAAAACCCAGACTCATTTAGTATTTGCATAGCTACATTTTGTTAACACACAAATCCCTTGTAGTTGCTATAAGCCTTATTTTTTTGTTGTGCAAAACATAGTTTCTGCTGCTTGATTTAATTTGGCTGTGAAGTGTATATATGTAATATTCATTGTTGAAAAGAAAATATTTGTTTCTATGTTTTTAATAACACTAATTTTTTGAACGCCTGATTTGGCTTTGTGGTGGAAAATGTTAACATAAACATTTGCCCCCTAAGTACAGCATTTAAACAAATGTGCTATTTGCATATTAAAACCTGTGATAATTGAATTCATTTGGACAAAGCAGTTTAACCATAAAACATAAATGACAAAGTTTAGTTCTGAACTCACATTCATTTAAGTTTAGTTAAATGTGTTCATTTATGTGTTCCAATGTGTTGATTTTGGTGGGGATGGGGGAAGGAAGAGAGAATGTTAACATGGCAACACTCTATGATAAATAAACAAACCTAATTTTAATGCAACATCTGTTAACTACTGGTAGGAGAAGGAGCTTCTTATTCTTAATAAGACCTTGGATTGAATTTCAAGTCAAATAACAATGAGTTTATTATTTAAAAGCAGATGTTTTGCAAGCTTTGTCCTGTCATTATAGAGTGGATACTCATTGTGTCATATTTCTTCATTGATTTGCATAGATCACAAGAAGGCATTAATATTATTATAATCAATTTCTGGAGGTCTGGCGGATAATATATTTTTTTAAAATCAATTAACAAATCGTAAATACTTATGTTAAGTACTATGTTATTAACCTGATATTATTAAGAAAAATATTATTATATTTGTTTCAACACTATTTCTAAGACAATGAATTTTTAATAATTTAATTTTCAGCTTAGAATGACAGGATAGAGACTTATCATCTATTATACAGTTATCACAGAAATTTAAAAGTGGCATAGTTACAAGTTACACCTTAAATTCTGCATGTATCTTAAACTGGAAGTTATTAAGCTATTTTCAGAAGCATGAATCAAATCATGGGAATTAGGAATCTCAAAAAAAAAAGGGACCTAACAGAGTTTGTTAAAGAAATGTCTCTTGTAATTGTAGGTCTGCTGCCTTAACAGGAATAGAAGTCAAGTACCAGCATAAATGAATGAGGTGATGTATTTTTATCAATTGGCTTTAGAGTTGGAGCTATAAAGTAAGGTTCCTCTGTACTGTTATTTGTGAATGTAATGAGAACTTTGATTAAACTTTCAAACTCAAACTCCCCAAAAACTCAACAGATAACCATTTTATAGCAATTATTTTTTTTATGTAGATAGTACTTATTTCGTTCCCTAATAAAAGCTGTAAAATAAAAGTTTGATCTACAAGATTTGTTATATTTTACTTATAGATTAAATAATTTAAATCCTCTATTTTGGTCAAATAAACATTGGCTATGGTGAAGCATCTGTACTAGGTGATATGTTTTTCAGCAGCAAATGTACTCTTTGCTAAAAATTTTATGGAGTAGCCAGTAAACCTCATGATCAAGCTGACCAGCTGTTAATTTCTAAGTCGATTATGGCTAAAGTAAAACTTGATGGATTTCATTTACTTACAAGCACAAACACAGATGCACCTAGTTAAGTTTTATTCAATATTATTTCTGATAATATACCTACACAGGGCTGACATAACAAAGATTTACAATTATAATCAAAATAAACAGCAAATATTCTACAAGTGATTTTACACATTTGTGGATTGGTATACAAAATGTGTACTTTCTTATTCAGAGTCAGTTAAAATAGTTGCAATTCATATTACATAAGACTGAATAATATTGTTTGCTAATTATAAGAGTTTTGGATTGTGATAAAGCTGTCAAGTGGACTAATTACACACAAACAATTTGTGTTTATAAAACAATATTAATCTAATCTAGTTTAGACACAAATTATGTATTACCCATGGAGAAAACAGATTCATTTGTTATCCAGCTTTCATATAAGTGTTTTGGATACTGGCATGGAATAGTGCATGCCTTTTCTAACTAAGTTCTAGAAAGAAATAGACCAATCTTCATTTTCCCCAAGTCACAAATATTTCAGTTAATAACTTTAGATATTTCTTTACTTGTACCAACATTACAATTTAAAATAAAAGAACTTTTACACAATTTTAAAGCAGTATCCCAAATTTTATTGAACAATGGACAACAAACAAATTCTTAGCTTAAGTTTGACTCTATAATATCATGAAACTGCCTTTCTTAGAATAAATGCCCTAAAAGTGTTTTTAGGAACTAAACAAAAGCACTTTTCAAACCAGTAATTCAAGCTAAGTTGAAACATAAATCCCATTATATAGACTTTGACTTTTAACAAATATACTTGATTTAGTTCAACTTGCATAAACTGATTATGCAAGATGTCTACACTTTTAAGCTACTTTAAGTATAACATATTATTGTCATCACATTTCATTGTCCAAGCTACACCTCAAAATTTAATCTTAAATTTTATCCTTAGAAGAAAAAACAAAACAAAAATGCTGCTAAGTATACAAAAATAATGATATACAGAAATAATGATCCAATGAGTAGATTTTATTATTTAGGTAGAAACTTGTTGGAAAATGTCCTGATAAAGAACTTGTCATCTTTTTATTTAGCCAGCCATAATTTTAGCAGCTTTCTTCTGTGACAAATTAATCTTATCCCCCATACTCAAAGCCATGCCCTGTGGATAAAGAATATGATGATCTCTATTTTATTTATTGTCAGATTGAATCTATAAAAATTGTTTTAAAAATTGTCTAATAAGTACATTAAGAGTCTGCTTATGAAGGAATGGGCTTTAGAACTAATATCTGGGTAATGCTTATAAACAAATGGCCTTTAGAATAAGTAACTATAGTAATCATAATAAGCTTAAAGCTGTTTTTCTACTTTTCACTAGAAATATAAGGCCAAAACACAAAGTTTATAAGTCTCTTTTTGATTACAGCTCCTCTGCTTTAATTTTCCAATCTCAATAAAATCTTATTAAAACACCCTCCACAATCTTAAATCATTCAAATGGAGGCAGAGTGAATATTGTATTTACCTGACTTTTGGCTCTGATGCGAACATGACCTTGGACCGAGGCATCTTTGCCCAAGTGTAAAGGTTTTTCAATACTAAGATTGGCCAAAACATCTTCCCCAAATATAGATCTAGCATACATGTTGGCTGCCATGAAACCACAGTCCCCAGACAATGCCTGAAATTAAAAGTTAAATTGGTATATTAATGACAGCTTCAGCTAATTTCTAAATAAAGCTTGGTTAAAATTGCAATTAATTATGACCACTACAAACCACTATAAACATTTGTAGTCACATATTTGAATCATATTGGAGGTGTCAGGTTCATTTCAATTTTCAAATATTGATTCCATGGAATAATTGAAGAAAGAATTGGGTGCAGTTTAAGTTAAATGAGCCTACTTGATAAAAAAAAAAAAAGGCCCAATGCATAGAGATATTTACTATCTAGAACTTCTAGCATTGTAGAAGATAGTGGTGAAAACTAATCAAATTAAACATTTGTAAAAAAATTTTTAAAAAACTGAAAGAGTGTAACAGTAGGATGATTGATTACAAAATGCTGTAAAATTTTCTTACTGCTTGGATTTACTCAAGACATCAAAACAACATATTTTAAGATTCCCATATCTTGTGACAATTTTAGTTCCAATTATGATGATGTTATTGATGAATACAAACCAACACAAATGCATAATTTGAAGTTATGGAAATTTTGAAGAAGCTAACACACAAGCCATGCCCTGCACTTTGAACATAATATGCATGTATTGTTAATTAACAATACACTACAAAATAAATGTTGGCGATCCTAGTAATTGATAAATAATATGATGATATAATTGAAAGTGAACTTGGGACAAATGCAAAAAAAAAAAAAAAAAAAAAAAAAAAAAAAGAAAGGGAAAAAAAAAAGAGGAAAAAAAAAAAAAAAAAAAAAAAAAAAAAAAAAAAAAAAAAAAAAAAAAAAAAAAAAAGTTAACTATGGGTAAAAAAAAAAGTGGTAAAATGAAGAAATAACTACATCAGGTTTACTTCAAGTTCAAGCAAAAAAAAAAAATGAAATAACAAGGATGGTGTCATGGTGCATGAAGGAGTCAAAACTAAGGGAATGACAAATGATTTGGTTAGAGACGACCGTGGGGGGGGGATGGGTTTAAAATAATGAATTAATATTTTTCAGTTCTATGGATCTTTATGACAAGTGGTGTCCAAAAATAAAAAAAATCATAAGAACCAATTGAGGTTCAGCTATATCAATAGTCTACACCCAAATTGCAGATATTCAACAATTTGTACACATGCACTAAAAATGCAATATGAATATATTTTTTGAAGCTTCACAGTTGGGCTGGCTTTTGAAAAATGGCAGGAATTATGCATTTAAATAATTAAGAAACAAATAAAAAGTAAGAATCTCGATCCTATTCCTTCTAGTGAGAACTAAACAAGGGTTAAAAGATTGTTTCACCTGTGATCTGATTAACAAATGTGGATTGAAATCTGAGTCGTCTACCTATAAATTACAATTGCACACGCATCAATTAAAAAGTCAAAAGCTGCAGATAAACATTCTTCTGATGTGTGGCTAATTAAACTAAAATACTGACCATCAGTTATTAGTTTTTTTCAGATTAATTGCACTTCTAAAAATAATCACTATGGGGAAAGCAATCTGTTTTGGGAATTATGATCATAGACAAGTACAAATACCCTTCCTTATTTTTTTATTATCATATATCAGTCCCCTCTTTTAAATCATGCACTGCAAGTGAATTTCAATGAAGTTCTAACTGGTTAAGAGCTGGTGCTGCATCAAAATATTTTTAAAGACCAGATTATATTTTCTTTGACCCTCAAAGTTTTAAAATAATTAATTCTCACCTTCTCCGGTGTCAAACACTTCATGTTGGTACATGACATCACATGCTCCAGGTATTCCTTCAGGTCAAGGATATTGGTGTTCACCGTCACCTTGTTCTCCCACTCAAACTCTGCCCACATCTGACGAAACTCTGTGTCAGTACAGCTCGCTGGTACAATGTAGTCCATGATGTCTATGTGGATGTCGTTCAACACCACAACATTTCGGTCACTGGTAGCTCCTGTCACATCATACACTGAGCAAAGGAAGAAATATTTCTTGATAAACATACACAAATAACCATCAATTTTCTTATTCCCCAAAATATAGATCAAGGACTTTGAAAAAACAAACAGCTAAAAAACAGACATAAAAAGAAGGCCATCAAAGTCATTAAATATAAAAAAATGTAAATGAAGATATGGAAAGAGCAGTTACTTAATTTTTTTAAGTAGGCGATAATGTTAAATTTTAAATTAAAATGTCTTGCATAACCAAAGTAGATCTGGAAGATAAAGTAAACTGATTTGTACATAATAAGCTGGGACAATTTGTGAAATAATTTATTTCAGTTACCAATGTTTCCAAATATAATCCCATTCTCAGTAGAGGTAACTTTAACATTAGCTTTAATGTTGCAGTAGTCATGAGGGGCTAGGGTCAAAGGTTGAGGCTTTTCAACCAGCTTCAAATCTCCTGTGAAGATGAACATGAAAAAATGATTCTGTAATTTTTCAATTACAATATTAGTATTAGTTCTTCTAGGTTGTGATTTAATCATAAACAACTGCAGAAAATGAGTTAATAGGTTGTTGGATTTTCACGACAATTAGATCATTACTACAAAATATGATACAATATATTTTTTACCCAATGTAGCAAGCTCCAGGGTAAGATTCTGCAGACAGTCAGCTGTTTGGTTTACAATGAGAACATCTAGGACAATATCATACTGGTTGACATTTACATAAGCTTCAGCATAAACTGGATCAGAGAACCCTGTGAGCTGGGAAACCTATTTGAAAGAGAAACAAGCAAGGATTGACAATATGTTTTAAAGTTACTCCATGAAAGTTGTGATATATAATGTACATTTTACATCCTTAAAAAAGTAAAATCTTGCTAAATGCTTTATAAATGCAAGGTTATTTTGTTTAGGATAAGATTTATGATTTAGAATATATTTGAAAATGGCTGCAGTATCTGATTTACTTAGATCAGGTAAAACTAAAACTATAAAATAATTTAAAACCTTGTTTAATTTTGATGATCCAAGTGGGTCAGAATCTTTCTTGGCATTGACACCCAATGCTTGAGACAATGTCAGTTCGAACATATTCTGAAATGTTAAAATTGGTTATTTTCGTATAGATGAATTTTTACCAGAATTACAAAAATATTCACAAGGCAACTTTCTTTAAAAAACTGAAAATTAATGAAAATACTTATTAAGTTTCCCATATGGTACAACCATGAGCATAATAACTCAAAATTAAGTTATGGAGAAAACATTATACTACTTATACTTGTTTATGGGGTAACCATACTGAGTGAACATTGAAAGACTTACTTCTCCAGCCCCTTGATCACTTCTGTTTATCAACTGAACAAATGAAATGGGATCATCTGCATGCACTTTGACAACTTTTCTTTCTGCAAGCTGTCATGTAAGATAAAGTAGAGGAAGATAAATAGATTTGCCTGTAATCAAAACTTCAGGTTCTTTTATTACCTAATGACACATTTTTACCAATTATGTTTTTATTAACACTTATAAACAAACACATGAATGAATGTATACCTCCTGCATCTGTTTCTCTTCTTCAATCTTGGCAGCCAGCATCAAGGAAAGGGAACCCCTACATGCAGTGTTGAATATTTCACCCATCAGTTCTGATTTTTCTGCCAAAACCCTCAGACATACAGCAATACGGTCAACATCGTCATCAGTGATGGGCTAATTAAATGAAGAGTAATCAAGAATACTTCATTTATACTTTTAAAAATTAAATACAGTCAATGCAATACAGTTCTGTAGAGATCAAAAATATAATTTGCTCAAAAGGATATTTAAAGTTATGATGGGAATTAATGCATTGTTGGTAACTGTTTTGGTTTTTCAATTCATATTAAATACTAAATTTTAGTACCGGTAATTAAGTAAAACAGTACTTGTATGTGCCTTACCTTTCACCAATGACCAAAATTTGCTTTACACACAAATATTTCATATTAACATTGATTTCAACTTACTTTTGCAGGAAGTCCTGACTTGCCAAGATGAATTATTGTTGCCATGATAAGCATTGCTTCAGCAACAAATGCCTACAAATATTTGAAAATGGCATTAACATGAAAAAAACACCAAAAAACTATAAAATTTGATTTTAACATAATTAAAAGGTGCTCAAAATCCAATACATAGTTATAAATTATAAAAGAGTATCAATCTTATTTTCATTTTACATTAACAGTTATTAATTTTTTTTCCTGGTTTAACAGTAGTTAAATTGCATTTAAGTGTTATTTTGGCCATGGGAACTACAAGTATTCACAGGGTGTTTAACAAATTGATCTTACATTTTGTCTCTTCTTGTCTTGGGTAATGTTGATGTACTTGAGAGCTAATTTTGTCAATGTGGTTGCCAAGGCAGCACCGATGAAAAAGTCTCCTTCCATCATATCTTTACGTAGAGGTGGACTGTGAAGAAAATAAATGGATACATATTAGCTCAGAGCTCTGTACAGACTGTCTCTTCCAATCCCTTTAGTTACCTTTAACATAATTTCTCCTTGCAGTAGGTAGTCCAAACTAAAGAAAAAATGCGTTTTAGGGTCATTTTTCGAAGTTTTCAAAAAAATAATTAATCCTCTTCTAGTAGCGATACAGCAATAAAATGTATATGTGAATAAAGTTTAAGTCTTTATCTGGCGAAATGTGTTACTTGCATGACTGTAACATGTGTTTGAAAGTGTTTTTTCTGTGTTTGAAAAGTATCAGTTTTGACCAATTTTACGGCGTTTTTGCGAGTACCGGTTTACCCCAAGGTGTTTCAAACGCCCACGGCTACGCGTCTATTTAAGTTATCGCAATAATTCTACCACCATAAGAAAGAGCAGATGCTGTCCTTTCGTTTGATGCATAGAAAGTTTATCTACCTTGCTTATTTCATTTTGAAAAAGCCGGTTGAAAACTTTCGTATTAAAAAAATGGTCGAAAACATGGAGATATTAGGACACTCTTTACACCGTTGGAAAGATCAGGTCTTTAACTATTTAATATCACGAGATCAAATGAGTGGGCATGATTGACGCGTAGCAGCGATGTTTACAAAAACACCCCCATTTCCAGTTCCACACCGCTAGCACTAGACGCCTAACGCGCGCTTGGTGACTAGTACTAGTACCAGCGTTATGGCGGTTGCTTTTTTAGCCATGTTGGGGCTTTTAATCAACAAGTAAGTAATATAATTAAATTTTCATATAATGTATTAGTATTAGTGAATGTAAATGTTGATTAGAAGTGAGTTAAACTTAATTTGGTGTCGTCAGCTATATTAGATATATTTTAACGAATTGTAGCTATTGTGAACTTGACTAGGAGATATGTTGCCGATCGGACCAAATGTATTTAATTGAGGACAGTCTAGCGATAAAAAAAATTGATAGACATGTCGCAGACATGTTAATGTTTGATCTTTCTTATATTTTATAAATTCAATTTTAAAATAAAGATAGTATTGTTGATTTCAAAGAGGGTTTCTGTCCGATCGAGAAAATAAAAATGGATGCCGGCGAGTAAACATTGGGGTGGACCGACTTAAATTTTTATCTGGGGTAGGAGGGTTCAAGTGAATAAAACATTATACACAGCAAAATAATTAAACAAATAATTTGTAAGCTTATCTTGACAATGAGATTGTGAAGCATTTATTAAAACTCAATGAAACGTATTTCTGAGTTAGAATTGTTTCAATATTATTTCATCTTATACTCACTAGTACTACCGGTACCTAAGGCCTATTGAAATGGACTCGCCCAGTTCTCTCAATATTTAGTTTTTATATTACACCTATGAATACTTAAAACAATGTTGTATGCTCTCTAAGTTTAATTGTTCATTCCACAGCGGAGACCCTGGGTGCAACATTGTGGCTAGAGTTGACAATTGCTATTGATAATGCACTTATCAAGCTACTGGGGAATAAGACCAACAAGATTACAAATTGGTTACAGAAGCTTACCCAGTCACCCCCCAGTTGATAGACCAGGCATTTCCCTGACAATTTAATTAAAATGTATGCTCAATTGCTTTATATTTTTGACAATACTCTGCATTGATATTTTTTTTTATTAGTCTTTTAATTAATAGTAAACACATCTGACATCATATTCCTTTGATTTTATCACAATTATGTGATAAAATGCATTTTCTAATCAAATTTTTTAAACCTTCATTTTTAAAAAAAACGCTAAGTGAGTACTTTTAGACTTATTTTAGTGCCTTTAAGTGTTTATTGATGATGTTAAGGCATACTGCATGTTGTTCTGCTTAAAATTATCTTTAATTTGATGTATGACATATTTATGTAAGTCAATAACAGAAATTTTAACAAATTTTTGAAAATGTGTATTTTTACACTTTTCCTGTCAGAAAATAAAAATGACTAAAAATCATTATTGTTATTTTTTATTTTTTAATAACTTAAGAATTAATAGATCTGGCTGCTTGAAAAAAATTGGGCTTAAATATTGTAAACTTTGGAGCACATATACCAATTCCTGGAATTCTCTGTTGATTATTTTAGAAAATATAGGTCCTTAAACATGGGACTTTTTCACAAGGTAAAAAAATCCATTTTTGGTCGATTTTCAGCAAATTTGAAAATCGCATAACTTTTTTGTTTATTGAGATAACTACATGAAATAAGTGGCCTATATCTTAGAATAAAAAGTTCTGTCAGGTGAAACTCACCAAATATGTCTGCTATGTATAGAAAATTTTAGTTTGGACTACCTACTTGCAGCACAAAGTTTTATTTATACATACTTTAAAGTTTATCTCTTAAAGACTTACACTTCTTCTTTCTTGGCAGAGGTCCTAGTGCTAAAAGCACTTTGTGTGGCATATGTTCCATCAGCAGTTACCAGTCTTTGGACTGCACCACTTCCAACTTGCATTTCTAATCCAGATAAAATAACAATGTAAGCATCATTACACTTAATGAAATCTACATCTGAAAATCATTTGGATTCCAGTATTAAAAATATCAGTTTTATGTATTAAGGCATGGGTGGGCAAACTTTTTGTGCAGAGGGTCACATTGAGCTATTGGGGGGGGATGTATACAATGTCCAATTTTTACATGTCGATAAACATTTCTCTATATTAAAATTGGTAAATTCTCATTTTTAGCAATATATGACAAAAGTCAAGGACTGTTTAAAAAAAAAAAGAAAATTGGAAAGAAACTTGATCACAAATGTTAAAACAATCATGATGGTACATGAAATTCTGGAAAATTCAACATAATAGCTTAAAAACAAAGTAATTTTTTACATTTCTAAATGCCTATAGGGCCGCATGATATCAGTTGCCAGGCCGCATTTTGCCCACCCCTGTATTAAAGTAAGGGTTGGTGGAAAGCATTTTTAAGTTTAAAAGTTAAGAAAAAAAAAATTACAGGGTAACAATGAAGCACATAAAACAGACCACTGAATCCAAGATTAAACATGGAGAATGACCTATTATATAATATGGGTAGTTTTTTTGAAGGTCAATTTGTGTGAACAACATTAATTTATATTAGAACCAATACATTTATCTGAATTTTTAAAAAATGAGATCATCCATAGTGATTGTAATACGAGATAAAAAAAATAGACATAAAATCTTACCATCTTCTTTAACCTCTCCTGCAGCCTTTTTCATTTCATCATCAACAATAGGTATCTGAAAATATGAAGTAAGTTATATTAGGGATTGAAAACAGTATGCATATTATTTGCAACATATTCTTGTTGTTTTATATATGTTAATGGCATCCTTCCGTCTTCGTGAGACGATGGAGTAGCTATGTAGTCCTATACTTTGACGAGTGGTTCACTAGGCCAATCCTAGAATGACAATCTCAACTGCATTTCTCGCAGGAGAATATTGATTCCTGGTAAGATTTTAACTTCTGTATTGTTCTTTTTGTTGCAAGGGCCTCGTTTCGCGTATCTTCTGCCTTTTTTTACTCTTTCATACACAGCTGTTCGCCAGCTGGAACGTTTTTCGGCAATGAGCTCCCATTCGTTGTTTTCAATATTGGCTTCCCTCATGCTCCTTTTGCAAACGTCCATAAATCTCAGGCGCGGCCGTCCAATAAGTCTTGTCCCTTCTGCCAACTCTCCATACAGCAGCATCTTTGGGATACGGCCTTCCTCCAATCTCCTTACATGGCCTAACCAGCGAAGGCGCCTCTTGCTAAGAAAGGAGAATATGCTAAACATGTGTGCATGTTCCAAGACCTCTGTGTTAGGCACCTTGTCCAGCCAGCGAATGCGTAAAATGAGACGCAGACATCTTTGATGGAAGCTGTTGAGTTTCCGCTCCTGACTGGTCCACACTTCGCTGCCATATAGGAGCGTACTTAGCACACAAGCCTGATAGACACATATTTTTGTTTTATCAGTTAGATTGAGATTATTCCACACCCACTTATTCAGTTTAGCCATAGTTGCTGCTGCTTTTGCGATCCTGGTATTTATCTCTTCATCAACAGAGAGAGAACTAGAAATATTGAATCGAAGGTATGTGAAATGCTCAACAACCGAAAGATTTTAACCCTCAATAGATATGATTGGAGGGGACGGTGCTTCTTGCATCATTTCATTGTTGTTTTAACTAACTAGTAACAATAGAATGCGATTTTTTAATCCCTACAAAAAAATGGTATACACATCAAATTTTAATATTAAGAATGCACATAGCTGAATACAAGATTTAAGTAAGTTCCTTACTTCACCAAGTGATTGCCTTATGAGGGTCATCACACTCTGGATATCATCTGAAGTTGTACAGTATTCACCTAGAATCCACAAAGCAGCACGATGTATTCTAGATTGGTGATGAAAATATCAGCAAAAAAGAAATTACATTGTACTGTAATTTATTTGATATGAAAACTTTAAAAAAAAATTGCACTTGAACCTTTCCTCATTTTCAGGTGCTGCTGTTAATGTCATTTAACACTTGAGTACTTTGTAATATTAAATACAGTATTAATCCAACTTAATGTTTTTTGTCTTTATGTCAATGCATACCCTCTATTCATTAATCATTTGTTGTAAGAAATTAATTATTAAATATTTATGTTGAATTGACTTGATCTGTTTTGTTTTTCTTTGCTATTAATAGATTCAATAAAACACACACAAAAAACTTACTTCATTGCCTTAATGGTACTAAAAACATCCAAGAGCTTGCTCATGACTAAAGGTCTCAACTGATTGAAGCGCTGAACTGCCTCACGTACAAACACCAGCACATCAGCTGCAGCCAATTCGTTGGTGTCTCCCAAAAACTCCATCAACTAAACAAAAGAGTAAGATTAATACACTTTTGAATTAGGCATATTTGAGAAATAAATCACATTTATACAAATTAGACCAAAACCGGTAGACTTTTAGAGGAACAGAAATATTTCCTTAAAATTATAGGAATTCACTTTTTAAAAAATGTATCATTGACCTTAAATACTTAGCATTTGTGAGTAAACAAATTAAGCTCAGTTAATTTATTTGCTTATGTTACTTTCAATAAATAAATTATTTGTTTAAAATACTAATTGCCTCATGTCTGTCAATTACTTAATGTAATGCAAAGGTGAAAAAAGGGTAATTGGCTAATTTTAATAATAAAAGGCTGTCATGAGATATACATAATTTTTTATAGATACCAAATTCCTCACAGTGTTTTGAATCCTAAAAATTAAAGAACATAAACTTTGAGATTATTAAATAAAATATAACTTACCACTGGAATGATAGTTCCAGCAACATCTGGGAACTTGACACTGCACTGGTGCAAGGTTCGAACAAGTAGCTGTCTGTATTTACCAGTATCTTCATGCTCAACATTATTGGTCTTAACTACTTCTTTCTTCAATACCAAAACCATCTGTTAAAAGAGAAGTAAAATTTAGCTTTAAAATGAAACATCATATATATATTTTCCTGTATAATTCTAGATAACTTTCTGGCCCCAGAAGTGATTATTATTATTTTAGAATTCAACGGCCCAATAATTCAATCAGTAGTCTACATACAAGCTAATCAGATTGTCCTTACATATTCCTACACATTCTGGTATTTTAATGGCAGCCTCCGTTGACTGTTTACTAGATTTTTTTTTGTACAGGAATTTTTTTTTGCATTGCAAGTAATATCGTAAAATTCCAAAATGACTGACAGTGACACTGATCAAACTAGTGATTTTGATATTCTAGCAGTGTATCCTACATTGACGCTGATGAAAACAACCAGGATAGTAATGAAGACGATCAAAATTATGATTTTGATGATAATGTTGTGAATCCTTGGTTTAATATTAGGGGTCCTGAACTAGTTAGAGATGACCTCTATCAACCTTTAGAAAATATAGGACCTATAAATATTCCTCAAGGCATAAGCATCTCATGTGAGTACTTTATGCTATTATTTACACTAAATATCACTCAAATGTTTATGAGAGAGACCAATAGAGACCAACTCAAGAGAACCTCACTAAGTCATAAATGGGGGCCTGTTACAGCGAGTGTCTGTAGCAAATCTTAAATTTTCCCCTATATATAGAAAATAAATATTATAACAGAAAGATAAATGGATGAAAATTTGAAATATTAATTAAGAGATCGTTCTTTTTATTTAAGACACACATTAATTAAAAAAATCACCATTTACACATTGATGAGTATGACATTTTATAATGTTTCTTTGTTAGGGTCTTTCACCGCTTTTCACTGTAAAATTACTGTTTCATTATCTGATGTCATTATAATGTACATAATTTCATATAAAATAAAAAAGGGAAATAAACTAATAATTGAAATTGTTCCATTAGTAACAAATGTGTGCCTTTGAGACAATGGGATACTCATTAAATGCACCCCCCATTCGGTGGTGTATTTGACTCAATGCTGACTAGGGCTACATCACAAACTTGAGATTTTCCCTTCCCTCATACATATTTTATAAAAGAACCCACAGGAAGGTAAATCCTTAGTAACACAAAAGCCCCTGTTATACATGCCACTGACCATTTCATAATTTGTATCTAAAATAAAATCCCTGTTAAACCATGCAGTGAACGTATTTCCATATATTTAAGGAATATGGTTGCAATAAACAGTAATCTTTTTTACAAAAATTATTTCAAATATTTTTAAAGCACACTTTTTTGTGAACATAGATTAAAGCCTTATTAAAAATGCATGCTCCAAACAAAGTATACCAAAGATCAAATCTCCCTAGGGCAAACTCCCCAAAATGCTATCTACACAAATATTTACCAATGTGTTCTTTTGATGCATCTTTAAAAGCACATTGAAAACCTTTTGTTATTCCTTAATTATCTGATTTGTAAGCGTGGAGTTCTGAATAAAGGCTTTTTAAAAATGAGTACCCCAAAATAACTAATCTTGAACGTCCGAGATTTTTTATAGAGCTGCATTGCCAAGCTTAATAAATATTATTTTTAGCGTTACTCTCTAGTTACTTTTTTTTTTATTAAAGCTTTAAGGATAGAGGGATTTTGAGCTAACTTTCTAGGAACGATGTTTAGTTCAGGTGGTATGACCATGTCAAATTTGGTTGCAATACATTCTTTTGTTTTCCTGTGATTAATCAACCCACTTTTTGATATCGAGACACTGAGCTTTAAATAATAAATTTATCAATATGATCACCTAACATGATTAAAAAGCAACTTTTATTTTAAAAGGGGATGATTTATGTAGTGTAAGCCTTAAAAAAAACATAGATCTTTTCTATGAATGCTGTAAACCATAAAAATGTGCCTTAAAATCAAAAGGTTGAAACATTAACAAAGTTTTTCAACATATTGTGTTTGCCAATTGAAACATTAACAATGTTTTTCAACATATCATGTTAACCAATTGAAACAACAAAGTTTTTCAACATCTCATTTTAGCCAACAAATAAGGATGCAACATAAAACGGAATACCTCTTCAATGTTACGAGATGTCACTAAATCCAGAGCTAAATTTAGGGTCTTTTTGCGCACTTCCTGGTCAGGGGAGCTAAGTACTCGAAGAATGTCCATGACAAGTTCCTATTATCAACAACAGTAGAAGGTGAATACTGGGCATAAAAAAGATCAATCTTATTAAACCTCAATTACCAATAAACTGTTTATTATTTTGTCACTAAGATTCAACCCAAGCACATCCTTCACTTCTGAACAAATTATAAAAGAAAAAAAATAATAATAATAATAATTTTTAAAATATGAAATGTAAAATATTAAATTACATTACCTGCAAGACTTTCTCATGGGCAGGGACCTCTCGTAGAGCTATCAGTCTGTCCAGAACAATAAGCTTGACATTGTTGTCACTTTCCTTCACAATGAGTTCAATGTAGCAGGTGGCTGCTGCCTGTTTGTGTAAGTGACAGAACATATATGCAAAAATTTAATACATTTAAGTTCATTTTTAAGACAAATTTTTTAAAGTTTCATTTTAACCGTATAAAATTGTTTAGTTACCTGTTAAATAAATATTTTCAAATTAACTTCGAGCCAACTCAACTTTGATTTTTTTCCCCTGCTAAACTAGACCAAAAAAACTGGCCATGTGCACCATTTTCACAATTTCTAAACAAAATTCAGGACTACAATATTTACCTTAATAGCTGTAGGTGCACTAGAGAGAGTCACCAACGTCCCAGCTGCCTCATATCTCACTGCTGGACTTGAGGAGTTGAGCAGGTTATAAATGCAGCGTATGAATCGTGCCCTCTCTCCAGGATTGGCGTGACAAACCTATTACCAGAAACATTTATTAAACAGAACACATCCAAATATTATATTAACTGTAATCAAATGTATCTTGTTACATCAAGTTTCTCAAAAATGATATTTATAATACAATTTTTTCAAGACTCACAGGTTATAGAAATATGAATTAACAAGGCAACAAAAACTCACCTTGTAAATGAGCTCTACTATAACAAGCTGAAGAATGTCTCCAAAAGAAGTAACTTGGTCAATACAGCTGCTCAGGTAGTTCAATGCTCTCTCCTGAAATTTTTAAATTATTTCCTTTAGTTTTATTGTTCCTTGTCTTCGATAGGTTTTTAAAAACTTTTAGGGTAAAGAAAATGTTTTTGTGTACATGAGAGTTTATGTAAACATAACCCAAACAATTTATATCCTTTTAGCTCTTTCAACAATGTCTTTGGCACATTTTTAGAATTGGTAATAAATATAGATTAATGACACTTCAAATGCTAATACCTGGTCTGCATGAATGAGCATCATAAAGGCATTACGTTTGCAGGACATATCTTGCTCTCCTTCAAGGAAGTTGTGAATAAGTTCAGGAGCATCTGGTATCAGAAACTCATAGTTTCTGTGGGGGGAAAAATAAAAAAAAGATTTTAATTAAGGTTTAACAAATTTAATATGTTGTTTTAAAATATGGCTCATTGCCAAAGCAAAAACTGGCTCATTTACAAACAGTACATGATAAAGGAAGAATACCATTGATTAAATATACTAGAGAAAGAATGACACCCCAACCAGTGCTAATTACAAGAAAAATTTATTTATACTAACAATATGGTATAAAAGGACAAAATCAAATATATAGAAGAAAGAAAAAAAAAAACTCTAGCAACTTACAGCATGTGAATACAAATAAGAAAAAGTCAAAACTATTAATCCTCACACACAAAGAAAAATCATTTAAGTCTTTGTAGGTCACTTGTATCTCTGGTAAATTTCTTTTATTTATAGTCTACCAGAGAGAAGAGATGTTTCTGGAACCAAAGTTACTTGGTAGGGCACCTTTGTTTATTTACCCCACAGACCTGGCCTTGTCAACATACCAAATTCCAGTAAGAGTGAAAAGTAAATTTGTATAGAGCACTGATTGTCTTCATTTTAGCTCATGGTATGCCTAAAATATACATGTGTTAGCCCCTTATCAAATTTTTCTAGACAACAAGTTTGTTAAAATTCAATTAACACCACAGAGGGCATAACACAGAACCTTTAGTCTAGATTGGTGTTGGAAATATAAAAACAAAAGAGAGATAGCTTTAAGATTTAACTCTGCATTGAACCAAAATTTAGGTCATCAAGGTCAAGGCTGGGCTATAAAAAAAAAAATTTTTTTTTAATCTTATTAGGAGAAAATATAATAATAATTATGAAACCTAGCCTTTAGTAGTTAAAATAAAAATGACAAACCTGAAAATTGTGTAAATAGCTAAAACAGCATTACGCCTAACATATGAGTGTCTATGCTCTAGACATTGTCTTATTGCTGGCATCAGAGGTTCAAGGAGTTCAGGTTCCTTCAACTTACAAAGAAAGCGTAGGGTTGATCCCCTGATAAATTCATTTGGATGTTGAAGATCCTAAAAGAAACAATAGTGAAATAAAGGCACATAAATGTTTTAAGCAGTAGCTATGAAAATAATTTTTTAAAAATTCAATGATCTTGATTATACTTAAAAATTACAATTCTCACCTTCCTGTAGGCATCACAGACTAAAATAAATTCTTGAAGCAACTTTCCTTCTGGTGTATATTTTGGAACAACTTCCCAAAATACCAGGAGGAGTTTTTTAATAGTGTGATCCTGCATAGGCATCACAAAACGAATGATGATCATGAGGAGAGATGGCATCTTCTCTCCATTAAGAATGAGCTGGATAACCTTCTTCAGAGCCTCTATTTTGGTGCGTGCATCTCCTTTTTCTATTCAATTATTTAGAAGAAAAAATATTTTACTGTTATAATCAACAGATATAAGAGAAATATAATCATGACATTGGAAACTTTCTAAAAATGAACCTTTGCCCATTAATAAAAATTTCTTTTGGCTTATGATGTGTCTTTGCATTCATTTACTGAGATAATATGCATCTTTCAAAAAGAATATATTTATAGACAACAATAATAATTTGGATTTACAAAAAAATGCTTTAACACTTTGAGGCCTTGGCTCCCTATCCTAAAATACCCATGCCCCTGGGCCCTATGGACAATTTCAACAAATTGACACACAAACAAATACACAAATAAAATACCATGACTGAAATTAAATGAATACTATTTATTATCTTCTAAATTGAGGTTTGCTCAGTTTAGACCATTTGGCCACCCAGTCACCCTGGTGTTCAAGTCCAGCCAAAGGCCAGTCAAGCAAAAACATCACCCCGGGTGGATGAGACTCGTTAACCTTGGTCGGCAACTCATCTAAGAGAAGGAAACTCTGAATTCAAACCCGGAGTTGGAGTCCCGTAAGGCGCAAACAATGACAATTCCTGCAACCGAACCCATCCCTGGTCGTCTTGACGTAGAGTCTTGCCACTGGATATGGTGGGCTCGGACGAGAGAGTGAGGTAGACGCCGCGCAACTCTTNNNNGGGTGGGGGGGGGGGGGGGGGGGGGGGGGGAGGGGGGTGGTGGCTAGAGAAGGTCAAAGTGTCATGGGGAATTGAGCAGGGAGAAATTGTCTTAGAATATGTGTAGAGCAGCATATTTGAAGGTAATTTATACGCCCCTGACTTTTCATAAAAAGCAGGGCTAGTACTTGGGGTAGACCTTGCCTTGTTTCTTTATTCCCAAAGAACACATCAGTAAGACTAGTTGTTGAAACCAATCAATCATCACTATCATTGTCTTTTTGCTTTATTATAATCATTTTTCAAAACAGGATAATAATCTTTTAAATCAGCGGTTCTCAACCAGGGGTCGCCTAAGTCCATCCAAAAACACATATACTCTAGTCATCAAGTAGCAGCGAAAATAATTTTGTGGTTGGGGGTCACCACAACTTGAGGAACTGTATTAAAGGGTCGCGACTTTAGGAAGGTTGAGAATCACTTTTTTAAACCATTTGCATGATCATCAACCTCCCCCATTTTTAGTCCTTTAGATTAGCAATTTTTTAACTTGGTCACCACTATACATCATAAAAACAATGCATAAATGGGCACAGCCATTACTGTGAACTTTCACACGTCACGTGGCAAGCCCTGAATTCTGTATTTACAACACATTTTCATATATGGACTGTTAATCGAGGGTAAGGTATGACAGATTGAAATATCGATTTGGCGGGGTATGAATTTTTAATGCTCACACAGATAAAGCGGGATCCAAGGTTCAAAAATTTTTTATGTAATCAGAAGGGAAAAAATTTCAGTAATATACACAATATTAAAAACCCCACTAAAACTGTATTATTACCTAGGTCTTGCTTCAACTGCATTTCTGAGGGTGGCTCTGCATCCATGGGAACATTGATGAGAGTATAACATGGCTGTTCAGCTAATGATGTCATCTTGAACTTTCAATACTACAAAAACACAAAAATGCTGAACAGCAACCCCTAAGCAGTCACTGCAAGAATAAAGTAGAAAAGATGAAGAGGTAAAGAAGTGAGTTGATTAAACTTTTAACTAATGCTAATATCATGACAATGTCACATAATGATTTGTCTCCACTGTTTTAGAAGCTTGCCTTAAGGGCAATCCTTAAATGATGTCATGAATTTGGGGGGGGGGGGGGGGGGGGGGGTTTTGTGGGTGTTTTTGGTCCCCATAAAAAAATAATTAAAATAACCAACAATTACATTAAATTATTTTTTTATGGGAGTCACAATCAGCTAGCAAACACCACTCCCATAAAAAAATAATTAAAATAACCAACAATTACATTAAATTATCGTAATTTAACATCAGATACATTTTGGATTAACAGTATGGGTTTTGTCAAGAGTTGTCTCACCCTAAGCACAGTGACGTCACTTTGGGGAATCCCAAGAGTGAATAGACCAATTGTTGGACCTGAACGATGTGTGTAATAACTTTCCTTTTTTCATTGAGCATTTTGCATCATAAACTAAATCTGACAATTAATGGATTAAAATGAAATTATCTGTTAATTTTAAAAAAATTAAAATTCAACTTATCAAGTTTCAAAAGAAATGAAAAAAGAAACATATCCTTTCTGATACCCCAAGACCCAACTGCAGTAAAAAAAAAAAGAAAAAAAAAGACAAGAACTAAAAGTGCTGTCGTTTGATTAGTTGAAAACTGAAGAACCTGTATCTTAAAACTTCATTAACAAAAGGGAGACTACTTCTTAATTTGTATTGGGAATGGGCGTGGGCGCAATAGCTTAGGAAATATTTGATAACTTGTGTTTCAGAATGAATTTAGAAGGCATTTAAGACATGAGTTTTATTCATAAGTTTGCACTGTACAAACACTATCAAAACATTGACCAGGAAAAGCTTTAATTAATTAATATTTCATGTGCAAAAGACATAAGTTCAAAATATTTTTGTATACTCAGGTACTTGAGGTACCTAATGATTTAGATCATCTCACAGGATATTTCACCATAATTTTCGTCCCACTTTCAATGGCCTAAACAAAATAATAACAAAATGTTCTTCTTCTGGGGACTATAACCTCCCCCCACTTGAAATACCAAAAAGTAATCTTCCGGGGAGACCTCTTCCCTACTTTACAAATTGGAAAATAAGAAAACAAAAACTTGCATTGGGTGAACATAAACATAAAAATCAAAATCTTTTGAATATGGTGCTATAGACAGAGGTTGACCTGGGGGAACCTGTGTGACCCATATATCACTAGCCTTACCGCTAACCCAAAATCAGCTTTTTTAAACATAATTTATTTCAATTTAAATACAATTTTCATAGTTTTTAATTATTACAATTTCATTTACTGCAGTTTTTGGATGTTTCAATTTTGATTGATGGTATCTAATTTAATGTTTTCATTTTTAATAAATGATCACATCATTCAACTAATTTTATTTTCTTTGTCATAAATGACATAAATTAATTCCTTACTTTAATTTAATGATTAGAACTAGAATATCATGCAGCTGCTGATAATGTCAAATGATAAGAATAATAATTTTTAAAGTTTTTACTGAGAAACTCAGTGGCACAGAACAATTCAATTACACTTGTTGATTTTAGCTTACAGTTAGAGCCCAGGTCTAATACTACTAATACTAATAGAAGTTGCATTAGGCTAGTTTAAGTTGGAGTTAATAAAGGGATAACAATACTTGTCCACGCACCGTTCTGCGCATGTCCTAGAATGTCGAAAAAACGTGTTCTGCAATATGGCGTACAGCTGCACGGTATCATTGGAAAATTGCAGACTACGTCACCTTAGTTTATTAATTATTGCTTTCCTCATCACTGACTTATCAGTTTTTGTGTTCCGGTCATATATTGATTTATGCTACGATATTTTTTTTGCATCACAGGCAGTATTATTATAATGACTCGGTTAGTATATAAATCGCATAAATACTTTTTTACTAGTAAAGCCACCAAAATAAGGTTTAGTGCTCCCTGATCTACATTCATTGTAAGAGTTTTTTAATTTTTTGAGTTATTATCGTTAGCTCTCGATAAAAAGTTATGCAACCCGCGAAGAAGTGGAGGGTATGAAATTATCATTATTTTTTATTTTGATCGAGAAGCCGGAAATGTTAAAACCTTAAACATCTAAATAATTATAAGACGTTTAAAATGAATCATTTTAAGAAAAGATTATAACCAAACTTGAAAAGTTTATGTAGTAACCAAGGGTTGGTTTTAAGTTTTATTTATTACGTTAAAAATTGTGTACGGTACCCGTACACAGTTTATCGTTTTTTCATTATTGAATCAATATTTAATAGTTTTACAATAGTAATATCGATAATAATAATAGTTTTTCTCTATTAATTATTTCAGAGAATATTACTAAAATTAGGCCTACTTATCATTGAATCATTATCAATTATAATTATAAACAACTGTTGTTATAATCCTATAATTGTCTATTTAGCCCTAAGCTTAATTTTTCTTACTAATTTTATTACAAGCCTATAAGTTTTATATATAACAGTTTTATTAAAATACATCAAATTAATAAACAAGACTCAAACAACATCATCATAGCAATTATATTTTTATAAGGACATAGAAAAGAAGTACGTAGACAATTATTTTATAAATAAAATATTTTTTTTTAATGAATTAGTCTCATCATTATCATATTATCATCATGGATGATTTTATTTAAGTAATTTTTATCTATAATTACATGCTTTCAATTTTATAAATAAAAAAGACTACTTACAATTTTATAAATGTAATAATTGATTTAAAATTAACACAAGCATAATAAAATTAGTTAAAATTCAATAAATAATAATAAATATGGTGGGGGTTTTCTTTCCTTTTTTCCTGTATAAATAATGATTTTCCCAATTTTTCTGTTCACTTTTTTTCTGAACATACCCACAAATAAATTTATAAAAACATAAACGAAGTCTCTACACGCCCGGCGCGCCGGACAAATAGTGCGCAAGATATATGTCCAGCGGTATGTCAAGTGACCGCCGGACGGCTAGTATTTTTATAATTTCGAATGAAATACAGTTTGGTAGATCTTGTCTGGTCTAGTGGTGGAGGGTCGCTTGACGATATTATGATGTGAGGATCAATACCGGGGATAGGATCGTTTTTATTTACTCCCATTTTAATGTAAAATATTTTATACTATATTTATATTATCATGTTCATCAGCAACAGTAGTTTCATGAGAAGTTTTTAAATATTTTGTAACAATTTAAAATGAAATCTTTTACTTTTAATGGTTGCCTACTCCACACTGGCCCCTAATTTATTTTATGGATTACTGGTGCACAAACTCAAATAACAAACTAAACAAAAATGTTTACAAGCCACTTTCACTTAAGTTTTTTTTCTATTATTTGCATTCAAGATACTCAGTACATTACTTGGTAGAGAAATAGATTTTAAAATTAACAATAGTTTTGAATCATTTGCAGTCACGTGACAAGGCTGACCGACAAGATATCTCTCGCCACTTTGTTACGGCGGTCATGTGACTTGGTCGCCGGACAAATAGTGCGGGAGATATACGTCCGGCGCGCCTGACAAAAATAAAAGTCTTAATGTTATATAAAAGTTTTGTTGTTTATTGTACTGTATATATTTCATTGAGAATGTCTCCTGAACATTTGGTAGCATTATCTTTTAAAATCAAAAAGTTTTGGGTAAAATAAGGCAGAAATTTTGAAAGTGGGTCACACGTTTTTTCAGTTAAATACTAAGATAAAGAAGGGGATGTTTAAAAATCACCATAAAAATCATAACTCCACTTCCATAAAAGATAGAAAGATGAAATTGTTGTTGTTGTAAAGCTTATAGCTAGCCCTTTAAAATGATGTATCATTCATGGCAATTGGACAATATTTAAATTTTGTATCGCTTTTGCATTAATCATTAATGAAAGGACTATTTTGTCATCGAATTGTATTTAAACCGCATTCTTCCACATGTTCACATAGGGAACATCTCGACTTTGACCTAAATTCTAATATACTGTTTTCCCTTTTTTGATTGACATCAATTTTCAAAATTCATAGGTATATAGATAAGGCGGCTATGATAAGGTGTCTTATCCTTCAAAATTTTAAAATAAATTTAAAGATCATGTCTTGAACTTTCAACATTACATTCTGATGAGCATTATATATTGATGTATTTGTGTGCCAATTCTCATTGATTTAGGTGGTGTCCAACGTTCGTTAAGCTTGTCCTAGTAACCTGTATTACCATAAGGTCGCTGGGCCTAATTTTGACCATGTCATGTTTTAATGGTGGAAGATGCAGATTCTTATGAAATATTCAGTTATGACGAAAAGCAGTGGCACTATTTACATCAAAATATTTGATAACTTATTTTTTAGAATAAACTTAGAAGTAATATAAACTAGAATATTTTTATTTGAGGTTTAAAAACCTGGTGGAGCCCATATAATAATAAATGAGCATAATTAGCTGTCCGCAAAACGTTGTGTTGGGCAACCATTCATCGCCACTTGCTAAATGGCTATACTGTAGTACTGTCTCAGAGTTTCATTCATAAGAGTTTACTGTGTGCAAAAACTACTAAACAATTGGTCAGGGAAAGCTTTAATTAATTAGTCATGTGGCAAAGTTGAAAGTGAAAGTTCAAAATAAGTATTCTATTTACAGTATTTTAGTGATAAGGGGATGAGTTACCTTAAATAGATTATATTGTGTATATATACCGGTATAATGGACGCTTTAGTCTTGGTATAAAGAAAAGCCATATTAATTACTTATTAATACAGCATTAATTCTGAAAAGTTATATAAACTTTGGGTACATTTGGACTATCCGCCCCATGATATTCACACGGTTGCCATGAGCCGTGAAAGGTCACAGGTCGTGACAACCAAAATGGTGGCTGTTTTTAAAAAAAAATTAGAAAAATTCATTAAATTAAAATTTAAAAAAATTAGTTCATATAAATTTAATGAAATAATTTCAGTTAGTACATAAATTTTGTGGCAAGCGATGTTATGTTATTTTATTCATCTAGATATTTCAATTACCTGTGGTAGCCCCTTTCAGATATAATTTCAGCCGATACATGCTTGTTTCCCTAAAATAAAACCTGTGTGGCTACAGTTCCAGACTGTGGGCAAGAAAAATGATAAAATGAATAAAAACAATACAAGATAATTTTAAAACATTGAAAACCCAGCTTCCTTACAGTTTTATAGAATACACTTTTACACACTTTAATTCAGGTTCCTCCAAAAACAAAATCTAAAAGTTTTCAGAAAAATCAATAAAATACAATATAACTATTTTACAAAATGCCAGAAAATTTAGATATATAATTACCAACCAATGAAATTTTAATTTTAAACATTCCATTGTCATATTAAATAAAAGTTAACTCTAGTAACCGCAAAACAAAGGGGGAGATAATCCAACACAGAAACTAACATAAACACATAAATGACATTATGGCGTGGATTGTCTATTTTAACCTAAATTCACTTTCCTATAAGACCTAATTAGGCCTACAAAAATTGCTTGGTTACTTTAACATTTTAGATTAGTGGTTTTTAACATGCTTAGAAATGTATTATATAATTTTCGTTGGCTGACTAAATTAATGGAGCAGGGTCATACTCAGGCAGTGTTTACCACCTTCACTACTCAGCTCAGTATTTTGGTAACCAACATTACTAGACTTGTTCTGGCAGTGTTTACTGAGTCCTCTATTTAGCTCTGTATCGGCGATTGCACAGTTCCAACTAATTAATATTATATACTTGTGTTTGACAATCTTGAAATTATTTGATTTTAATAAATATGTCGCAAAATAATGTTCATATTACATACATGTATATTGTATATATATATAAAAGTATGTAATTAAAGTTTAATTGAATATAGCCTTCCAACATGAAAAGGTACCCCACCCTGGTCTAGGCATTTGTTAATACTATTTGTAATAAATTGACTATCTCTTAAAAATATTTAGTAGCATAGTGGGGAACTGTTTTCAGTTATGAGTTAACATTTTGACAACATTAAGTAAAGCTTTCTTATCAAATGTTAACATTAAAAATATCCACCGAAACTATAACATATTGCCTAAACATCTCCCTATGATCTATCCTTAATTAATTATTAAGACTAGGTTTACCTTTGCTACCTATGTAACCCTCATCATATGTCTGCAGAAAACAGAGGCCCTAGAAATTTAAGATTAATTGAAACTAGAGACCGACCGAGCTTCGGCTTCGGTTTCGGCGCAGAAAGTGGCCATTTGATCACTTTCGGCCAAGTTTCGGTTTCGGCCGAAACTGAAAAGTTAACTTTCGGCTTTATTTCGGTTTCGGCCGAAAGAGAAAAGTTAACTTTCGGTTTTTCTTCGGTTTCGGCCAAAATTGACTTAGACTTTCGGCCACCGGCCGAAAGTAACTCTAGTTTTTGGTCATTTAATACTCAGCGAAAGCGATATTTAACAACAAATTAAGCGTCATTTAAGAACAAATTAAGCGATCGTTGAGAACAAACTAAACGATATTTAACAACAAACTAAGGGACATTTAAGAGCAAACTAAACGATCTTTAAAACAAACTAAGCGATCTTTAATAACAAACTAAACGATCTTAAAGAACAAACGAAACGATTTTTAAGACCGAAATAAATAATCTTTAAGAAAAAAACAGATATTTAATAGTAAACTAAATGATTTATAAGAATAAACTAAGCGATCTCTAACAGAAAATTAAATTTTCTTTAGGAACAAACTAAAAGATCTTAAAGAACAAAAAAATATTGATCTTAAGGAACAAAAACAATTATCT
>CAXITT010000533.1:556162-562432 GCA_964033795.1 Lymnaea stagnalis | reverse complement strand
GAAGGAGGAACTAGGATGTCACATGAGTCTCACAGTCACAGGGAACCCAGGGGATATGGAAGGAGGAACTAGGATGTCACATGAGTCTCACAGCCACAGGGGTCCATTGGGATATGGAAGAGGAAATAGGATGTCACATGAGTCTCTCAGTCACAGGGGCCCAGGGGATATGGAAGGAGGACCTAGGATGTCACATGAGTCTCTCAGTCACAGGGGCCCAGGGGATATGGAAGGAGGAACTAGGATGTCACATGAGTCTCACAGTCAGAGGGACCCAGGGGATATGGAAGGAGAAACTAGGATGTCACATGAGTCACTCAGTCACAGGGGCCCAGGGGATATGGAAGGAGGAACTAGGATGCCACATGAGTCTCTCAGTCACAGGGGCCCAGGGGATATGGAAGGAGGAACTAGGATGTCACATGAGTCTCACAGTCAGAGGGAACCCAGAGGATATGGAAGGAGGAACTAGGATGTCACATGAGTCTCACAGTCACAGGGGCCCAGGGGGATATGGAAGGCGGAACTAGGATGTCACGAAGAAAAGCGTGATGTTAGGGCATGTGTGTAGTCTTGATTTTAGCAAACCACCACGTGTCTTCCCTTTTGTTTTTGTTTTGATATCGGCGTCCACGATTAAATGAGCCGTGCCACTCCTTTTGACCCACCCCTCACTTGATTGGAAAAAGTGATGTCGATGTTCGAATACGTTCTATTTGTTCTAAAGAATGCTATCCGGTGACGCAATTTCTAGGATATCTTTAGCATCACGATCCTTGATATCGTTTTCTTTGTATCCTGCTTTTCAGTCCTTTGTTACGTATTGTTCATTTAACGAGTCACATCTTAAAATAGATTAAATTTACAAAAACCATACAACAGTACGTTACTTATGGTTTATTTAATGGGGGTAGAATCTAATTCACTTTCCAATTCCAAAAATTATACAGACAAGTGCCTGCTAAAGATGACTTTACTTTTTTTTAAATTTGTTTTATGTGCAAATTTAAAATAAATCTTCAGTACTTGCACTCCAGCTGGAGTCCTCAAACTGAGATCGTCGTTGGAGACACGAACGACTCCACAGATCTCACACCACAAGGCTTCACACAGCTTTCCCCCCTACCAAAACTGAGGCTCAAATTTCTCAAAATGAATTGTAGGGCTAGGGGGGGGGGGGGGGGTTAGGAGGACACCAGACGGAAGAGGGCAGTCCGTGGAGGCTGAAGTGGACAAACCAGATTACCATCTAGATATGTGAGCTGGGATCCTAGGCGAGAGTAATCCCCCTTGCAGTCTGACCCAATTACCGGCGTTCAAACGTGTGGCGCCAAATTAAATTTGAATGTTGACACACGGAAGTGGAACAGATTCATGGGAGTTTCCTTTTTTTTTTTTTTTAACTCCCATGAAGTCAAATTAGATGACGTCCAGACAAGTTATACATTTTTGAGGCGTGTTTCCAGTGAGGTAAGTGAATTTTAAAACACCTTAAAAATAGCTAATAAAGAATATCATAGCATTCTCATTAGATCTAAGATAATGGAAGTAATTACTTATTTTATAATGTGACATCACATTCTCGCTTATTATCACCTTCTACCCTGCTGGAATTCAAAACTCTTTGAAGTGTTATGTTTAAGGTTTGTGAGCATTTGATTACTCAAAAAGACAATATTTAGTTTGCAAACTTCGTTAATTTAATTTTTTACTAATTTAAAATTCAAAATCAATAAAAAATAATTTGTTAATTTATTATTTGGAACAGTTTATTACAATTGTCTCAATTTTTTTTTTTTAAAGTTAATCTATTCTGCATTTTTAAGTTTATGATTTGTACCTCAAAGGACCTACTCATAAATTTTAACAGAACACCCGCAACAGGGCGGATTCGTATGTGTGTAGATCAATACAATTGCATATTCTTATCTTTTAGGTACCAAGTGTAATTTCATCTCCTGGAAGTGTCAGTCCAAGAAGCAACAAACGCACCAGAAAGCATCTACCAACTACTTTCAATGATATTGTGTCCATCCGTGTTTTGAAACAATTGGTGTCTTAAAATACTAAAATGATTTCAGGTCTCTGTTATAAAAATGGAGAATGCCCTTCTCTCCGTGGCTACTTAAGCAAAGTCAGTGTTGTCCAGCCTGCGGCCCGCGAACTGGTTTTAAATGGCCCGCCAGAGTTTGAAAACTTTTTATGATTGAAACAAAGAAAAACACCAACATTATAAGGTGAACATAGTTTCAAACGACAATATTTGATTCGGTAGTGGCATATCACGGGAGAGCACAGGAGAAGTTCTAGCCTAGAAAAAGGAGAAGGGGGCCACAAAAGCTCTAGTTGGGGTTGCTTGACATGTAGCAGAAATGTATGTTAAGCTCAGCAAAGCAATAATTTCGGAACATGGGGGAGTGACACAAAATCGGATACTATTTCCTCCTGCTTTCTTTTGCTTGTACAGTGGCGGCATCGCGAGGGGTCGGGTATAATTATCGACGGCGTTGGGAAGGATGAATAAAAAAAAAAAATTAACCTCATGTGTGGCTGCTATCTGGTCATTGTAAAATTGTCCATGCCCTCACCATCGGGACCTAGTTGGATGAAACAGATCTGTGAGCACCGCGCGTTATCGACTGCGATATGCAGGTTGATAATAATATGGACATGGAAGGAACGTTTTCGGGTCAGGGTAATGTAGATGGTTAGCTGGTTGTACTAAAAAGTGTCACAAATGAAAAACTGTGGGGAGTGTGAACAATTATTATTCATGGCACCATATTTCATAAACGAAAGGTAGTCAAGCAAGGTATGGGAGTGTGTGTGGCCATCCTGTGTTGTTTTGACGTTGGGGACAAGTACCTGGTATTCACAGATATGAGTATGAGACGGACGTTAGAAGCGTTCAATGAGTACAAAGCAGGATGCAAGTTGTCTTTTGTGTCTAGTGCAGTTCAGTCAGGGAATTCTGAGAAACACAAACCGTATTTTTTTTAAAAACAAATTTAAAAATGCGTGGCTCAATGAATTCTGGATGACGTCATGTTTCTTATGACGAATCTCCACAAATTCAGCAATGAATTCTCTGTATTTTTCAAACATGAACCAAAAATACCAAACATACCGCTTTGATTGGTGAACATTTAGAAATTATAATGCGGGTAATTGCTACTTAAAACTACCTCAAATTAAGAAAATTGCAAGCAGAACTCAAGGCAAAATATTTCATCAATGAAGCGCTACTGTTTTTAATTTACTTTATTTATTTTCTTGATGAACCGATAATACTATTAAATATATTTTTCTTAATGCATAAAGCATGAGGTAAGAAGAATGAATAATGTGAATAGTTATCTACAACGTAAAAAAAAAAATCTTTCTTTTGCGATTTCATATGCCTCACTCGGCTTAGTGGAGAGACAAAATGTTGGCCCCCCTGAGTAAAAAGGGTTGGACAGGGCCGGTCAAAGTTATGTTGATCTACTTTAATGTGGTATTTCCCTTCCTCCTCATATCTCATCCCCTTTCTCCCTTCCCCCTCACCACCCTTCCCCTCACCTCCCTTGCTCCTCACATCCCTTCCCCCTCACCTCCCTTCCCCCTCACCTCCGCTTTAAACATTAACAAGTATCTGCTATGACATCTGATTGTGGTACTGTACACTTGTCTTATGTGAGATACGATTGTGCTAATGTACACTTGTCTTATGTGAGATACGATTGTGTTAATGTACACTTGTCTTATGTGAGATATGATTGTGCTGCTGTAAACATTGGTAGCGCATTTGATGGTTACACCAAAAGGAAACATTAACTAACAGAATAAATATTGATGACGTTTTGTTTAAGGTAGTGAAGTGGGTAGAAATCATGTTAAACCATGTTAAACAGGTAAAAGCACTATTTCTTACATTTAACATATCTCCAAAATATTTTTGTCGGTTAATATCTTAATTTTCACAGTAATAATACAAACATTCTTTTACGTCCTGTAATCTTGGGTTAGGGAAAAATCCCATCTTCCGGCAACAGCAACGGCGATCATTTAAGTTTCTAACAAGTTTCCATATTCTTTTCGTATTTTCCTGTCTGCTGTCCGCCGAGGAAGGCTCTTGGTCCAAACGTTCTTCTCTTATTTTCCAGTCTTTCGAGTCAAGCTTCCACATTCCTCCTTTTACTATTTCCTAGCAAAAGAGTGAGGGTGGCAAGTGGGTGGCCCTGTTACAATAAATAATTCAATTTAATCTTAATCTTACTTAATGCTCAGACCAGGTGCCCCCCCCCTCCCACTTCCGCTTGATACACCCAAGTGCAAACACTCCATTGACACGGCTGAACAAATTGGTGTGGGGGGTTGTTTTGTTGTTGAATGTTTTGGACATGAATGTTAAACGTATGTATGACACAATCAGTTGTATGGTGCGTATGATAAAGTCAATGGCGTAGGAAAAGTGGGGTGAGCGAAACAGATGGTCTGCCCGGGCGTGTTTTTTTCTTCTTTTGACAGAGTGGCGTTATTTTCGGCCAAATGCTGAGATTTTTCGAAGAGGGGGCGGCGGGTGGGGATATCTTGCCCCGCCTCGGGCATTTATTTGACAATGCCCCATAGTCAATAATTCTAAAAAGGTGTGTTGAAGTAAACAGAATTTAATATTTTGCACCAGATTCTTTCGATTTAAAAAGTGTATTTTTTGTCTATTGAGTTCGATAATCAATAAAACTAAGATTCCATCTGTCTTTTAGAGACGTTAGCAGCAGACGATATCCGAAAATAGTCATAAGAGGTCAACAAAAACACAGGCTACATGCGTCTCATCTCTGTCTTCATAATAACTCTCGGTTGGCTGCATTAAAAAAAAAAAAAAAACAGTTTACTTAACCTTTGTACAAGACATTTCAAGTTCCGAAAAGTTTGTATTCACAAAAATGTTCTTGCTGTCACTCTTAACGCAATGGAAGAAACAAAAAAATCTTAATGTGGCACTCCTCATCGTCCGTGCCTCCCCCCCCCCTTCCCCCCTGACACGGATCCCCCATCTGGAAACATTTCTTTCCATCTCAAACATTGAACTTGGCGGATGTGCAAACTTTTGAAACAGATCTCCGTGGAGCAGACGACCGTTGCGCGGGGTAAAGTACAGCGACAGAAACCCCGTCTGACACCGTTCCTGGATTACTGCGCCGAAATGAGTCCGTACGTTGCGGAGGTTTTATGTCACTCGTAGAGCTCCTCGTATGCGTTGAAATGAGGGACAACCGCGGGCAAGTCCGGCAACGATCGTTTACTGCTTTAAGCGCCATCTTGGGTTTACGTCATCCGAGTCCAGGTATTGCCAGAATTATCTCGTCAGATCGCTGGTATGATACCTTTATTACGGGGGATGAGCTGCCAGGAAGGATGGGATGTAAATAGATTCAAAAGATGGCTGGTTGGAATGTAATTCTGATTTGATGAAACATGAGAAAATTGTGTGTGTGTTCTGTGGTCATTGAGGCGTTAGGGGATAGACTGGGATTTGGGAAGGGGGAGTAATTTATCATTTAAACCATCGAGAGAATGAAGCTGGGGGACAACTCCGATTGCAAATCACCGCAGACTGCGTAAGGCGCACAGCGCGCGGCCGGCCGTGGAAACATTCTGGATCCAGAAACATAAAGGAGGGGGGGGGGGATTGATGGATCGCTAATAGATGTACGGCAGATGGCCAAATGTACTTCAATGTGACGCCTACATGTGGGTCAAAATGTGGGTCACAGTTACGGTTCGTTGGAGTGTGCAGTTACGGTGGGGACCTGACCACACTGACCAACTTGCTTTTCATAATTGATTTTTTAAATTATGTTTTTAAAAATAGTTTTCCTGTGACAGAGTTGTGACAGAATTATGACAGAGTTGTGACAGAGCTGTGCCAAAGTTGTGGCAGAGTTATGACCAGGGTTGTGACAGAACTGTGCCAAAGTTGTGACAGAGTTATGACAGGGTTGTGACAGAGCTGTGCCAAAGTTGTGACAGAGTTATGACAGGGTTGTGACAGAGCTGTGCCAAAGTTGTGACAGAGTTATGACAGGGTTGCGTGAAGAACGATTCCGGGGTGTGGGGTGAGGTGGAGACGATGTCGAAAATAAATAAGGGTGACAAGTTGAATGTTGATTCGCAGTCGTGCCGAACTCAGATTAGCCAACCTTCTGAAGGGAGTGAATCCGAAATAAGGGAGATTCTCTGAGGCCAAAAGCAATGTCCAATATATATATATATATATATATATAT
>CAXITT010000533.1:548662-551162 GCA_964033795.1 Lymnaea stagnalis | reverse complement strand
AGATCATCGCACTAAACCAGTGTTACGCTATATCAAGATCAACGCACTAAACCAGTGTTACGCTATATCAAGATCATCGCACTAAACCAGTGTTACGCTATATCAAGATCATCGCACTAAACCAGTGTTACGCTATATCAAGATCATCGCACTAAACCAGTGTTACGCTATATCAAGATCATCGCACTAAACCAGTGTTACGCTATATCAAGATCATCGCACTAAACCAGTGTTACGCTATATCAAGATCATCGCACTAAACCAGTGTTACGCTATATCAAGATCATCGCACTAAACCAGTGTTACGCTATATCAAGATCATCGCACTAAACCAGTGTTACGCTATATCAAGATCATCGCACTAAACCAGTGTTACGCTATATCAAGATCATCGCACTAAACCAGTGTTACGCTATATCAAGATCATCGCACTAAACCAGTGTTACGCTATATCAAGATCATCGCACTAAACCAGTGTTACGCTATATCAAGATCATCGCACTAAACCAGTGTTACGCTATATCAAGATCATCGCACTAAACCAGTGTTACGCTATATCAAGATCATCGCACTAAACCAGTGTTACGCTATATCAAGATCATCGCACTAAACCAGTGTTACGCTATATCAAGATCATCGCACTAAACCAGTGTTACGCTATATCAAGATCATCGCACTAAACCAGTGTTACGCTATATCAAGATCATCGCACTAAACCAGTGTTACGCTATATCAAGATCATCGCACTAAACCAGTGTTACGCTATATCAAGATCAACGCACTAAACCAGTGTTACGCTATATCAAGATCATCGCACTAAACCAGTGTTACGCTATATCAAGATCATCGCACTAAACCAGTGTTACGCTATATCAAGATCATCGCACTAAACCAGTGTTACGCTATATCAAGATCAACGCACTAAACCAGTGTTACGCTATATCAAGATCAACGCACTAAACCAGTGTTACGCTATATCAAGATCATCGCACTAAACCAGTGTTACGCTATATCAAGATCATCACACTCAAGCGGCAAAACAACGTTTTTATTTGAGTAACAATAACGACAGACAAATTTCACAATGTAAAACTAAGTAAGAGGATACCAAATGTATTTTCTAGAAAGGTTTCAAAATAAAATTTGAATTGTCCGGTTAAATCTAGGAGATGATTCATTAATATCTCAAGATTTATGTGTGTTTTAAACTCCGTAAGAACAATCTGCTCTTGAGAAAAAATTATATTTAAAATCCGACTAACAAGTGACCAAATATTTCTTTGTTCAGTCCGTTCTCTACACTGCAAAACCAGGAAGTTAAACACGAAACACGGTGAGAATTACCTCCCATTATTAAAGCAAAGAACACTTACTCCAAAGCTGGATTTAGATATGACAGAGTTGCTCAGAATATTTCCCCAACTGAGATTGTTAATTGAAACACTCAAAATGCCACGTTAAAAAAAAAAGTTGGCGCTCATACTGGTAATGTCAAGAGACGCAGATTTAGCCACGTAGATTTATTCTCTGTCTCCCTCATGTATGTAGCTCTACACCGGCATCCATGGTCATGATAGGCGAGCACGTTTATAGCGCGTGCGTGTCCTTACTATTTTAGCATGCTGACAGCTATCCGATGTCCTAAGATCTATTTATGCGCAAGGGTATTTAATTTTAACTTACAGAGTGCTAGAATGCTCAACGGCCAATGCAAATTTCAACAACAACTGATGTCAATAGGCTGCTATGTATTTACCCAACCTCGCGGGGCCATAAACAATGACCTGCACTCTTACCCTATAATATAATCATTTTAAGGAATGTTTCATCAAATCTGAAGCTTGTCACAAATGACTGGAGTGGGGTGTAACAATGGCGCTCCATTTGCTTTTTCATGTAATTTATGTGTTTGTTCGGAATTTCCCGATATGTGGCACCAGTTTTACTTAATAAAAAACCAAGGGGGTGAATTTTTGGAGGAAGAAGAAAATGTTTTGAGGTTAAGGAACGTTGAAGATTACTAAATGTTTTGGAAGTTGGGAAGCGTTGAAGACTAATGGATGTTAACGGTTTGAAAGGGAATATTGTTACACTGTATTGGATCTATTAATATATTCTTTGTTTATAGTTGTTAATGAGGAATTTATTGGTCATTCTTTGAAGTCTGTGTTGTCTTTCTCCAATCTGACACCAACCGTCTGTCCGACAAATCTTTCTCTAATCTGACACCAACCGTCTGTCACACAAATCTTACAGTAATCTGACACCAGCCGTCTGTCAGACAGATCTTTCACTAATGTGTAATTGGTCGGCTTCATCTTCGAATTATCATAAAGATGAAACGAAAAATTCTACCAAACATGGATTTACTTTTTTTTTTTAACTTTAAAAGACTGGCATTAGTTTAAGTCCATGGACCTCTCAATGGTGACAGGTCAATAAACACCCCAAGAACCACTCCTCTACTCTCCTACCTATGTACAATGGTTACGCCCCCCCC
>CAXITT010000533.1:522899-541133 GCA_964033795.1 Lymnaea stagnalis | reverse complement strand
TGATGTTGGGGGTGATGTTAGGGTTGATGTTGGGGGTGATATTGGGGCTAATGTTGGGGGTGATATTGAGGGTAATATTTGGGTGAATTTGGGGTTGATGTTTGGGGTGATATATAGGGTGATGTTGGTGATGATATTGAGGGTGAAGTTGTGTGTGATGTTGAGGGTGAAGTTGGGGGGGGGGATGTTGTGGGTGAAGTTTGGGTTGCTGTTTTAGGCGTAGTTGAGGGTGATGTTGAGGGTGAAGTTGTATGTGATGTTGAGGGTGCATTTGGGGGTGATGTTGATGTTCATGTTGGCGTCAATTTGAGGATTAAATTGGAGGTAACGTTGAAGGTGAAGTTAGGAGTTAAGGGTGATGTTGAGTGTGATTTTGAGTTTGATGTTGAGGGCAAGGTTGGGGTTGATGTTGGGGTTGATGTTGGGGTTGATGTTGAGGGCGAGGTTGGGGGGTCATGCTGAAAAGCAACCTTTTTTTTTTTTTTGAGTAGATTTCTTTTACTTACAAAATTGTTTTTGCCCTAAAAGACAATTTTTTTTAAAAGTTATTTGTTATGATTAGTCAGCACGACCTTTATGCACCTAATACTGATTGGGAGGGGGTGGTGTAGGAGGAGTGCCATGGAACATATATGAAGGCAGCAGAAACAGGGGCGTATACAGAATTGGAACTTGTGGGAATAATAAGTAACAGGTGGCGTTAGTTCAATTGTACGAACCTAGGAAAAAATGGGCGAAAAAATAAATGTGTTCTGTTTGCTTCATATGCCATGGTAAACATCTGAAGTTGACAGAATTTTGCCCCACTGAGGGCAGCATGCCCATGAGGTCAGGGCAACACACAAGTTGTTCCACTGTTATTGCCCCAGTGGCGGCAGCATGCCTATGAGGTCAGGGTAACACATTAAGTTGTTCCACTGTTAGTGCTCCAGTGTTGGCAGCATGCCCATTTGGTCAGGGCAACACACATGTTGTTCCACTGTTATTGCCCCAGTGTTGGCAGCATGCCCATTTGGTCAGGGCAACACACATGTTGTTCCACTGTGACATTAATGTACACCCCCCGTACATATACACAAATGTATTTCTATTACATTTCGGGATCCTCAAAAAAGAAAAAAAAAACGTATCAGGCCCTAGTTCAAATGACCCTTTCCCTTCTCAGTTATATCTTTTTTTTTTCTCAAATTTGCCCCCAAAGTCTTCTAGTGTCAATGCAGACAAATATATCCTGGTAGTTTGTGGGGATCTTATGACGGTAATTGTTACCTGGAGCTGTAATCAAAAGAATGCAGGCAACAGGACTGTGACATGGTCGAGATCTTGCCTGTGACATGGTCTAGTCCTTGCTTGTGACATGGTCTAGCTCTTGCCTGTGACATGGCCTAGTCCTTGCTTTGTGGCATGGTCTAGCTCTTGCCTGTGACATGGTCTAGCTCTAGCCTGTGACATGGCCTAGCTCTTGCCCTTTACATGGCCTAGTCCTTGCCTGTGACATGGCCTAGTCCTTGCCTGTGACATGGTCTAGCTCTAGCCTGTGACATGGCCTAGCCCTTGCTTGTGACATGGCCTAGCTCTAGCCTGTGACATGGCCTAGTCCTTGCTTGTGACATGGCCTAGCTCTAGCCTGTGACATGGCCTAGTCCTTGCTTGTGACATGGCCTAGCTCTAGCCTGTGACATGGCCTAGTCCTTGCTTGTGACATGGCCTAGCTCTAGCCTGTGACATGGCCTAGTCCTTGCTTGTGACATGGCCTAGCTCTAGCCTGTGACATGGCCTAGTCCTTGCTTGTGACATGGCCTAGCTCTAGCCTGTGACATGGCCTAGTCCTTGCTTGTGACATGGCCTAGCTCTAGCCTGTGACATGGCCTAGTCCTTGCTTGTGACATGGCCTAGCTCTAGCCTGTGACATGGCCTAGTCCTTGCTTGTGACATGGCCTAGCTCTAGCCTGTGACATGGCCTAGTCCTTGCTTGTGACATGGCCTAGCTCTAGCCTGTGACATGGCCTAGTCCTTGCTTGTGACATGGCCTAGCTCTAGCCTGTGACATGGCCTAGTCCTTGCTTGTGACATGGCCTAGCTCTAGCCTGTGACATGGCCTAGTCCTTGCTTGTGACATGGCCTAGCTCTAGCCTGTGACATGGCCTAGTCCTTGCTTGTGACATGGCCTAGCTCTAGCCTGTGACATGGCCTAGTCCTTGCTTGTGACATGGCCTAGCTCTAGCCTGTGACATGGCCTAGTCCTTGCTTGTGACATGGCCTAGCTCTAGCCTGTGACATGGCCTAGTCCTTGCTTGTGACATGGCCTAGCTCTAGCCTGTGACATGGCCTAGTCCTTGCTTGTGACATGGCCTAGCTCTAGCCTGTGACATGGCCTAGTCCTTGCTTGTGACATGGCCTAGCTCTAGCCTGTGACATGGCCTAGTCCTTGCCTGTGACATGGTCTAGCTCTAGCCTGTGACATGGTCTAGCTCTAGCCTGTGACATGGTCTAGTCCTTGCTTGTGACATGGTCTAGCTCTAGCCTGTGACATGGTCTAGTCCTTGCTTGTGACATGGTCTAGCTCTTGCCTGTGACATGGTCTAGCTCTAGCCTGTGACATGGTCTAGCTCTTGCCTGTGACATGGCCTAGCCCTTGCCTGTGACATGGTCTAGCTCTAGCCTGTGACATGGTCTAGCTCTTGCCTGTGACATGGCCTAGCCCTTGCCTGTGACATGGTCTAGCTCTAGCCTGTGACATGGTCTAGCTCTAGCCTGTGACATGGTCTAGCTCTTGCCTGTGACATGGTCTAGCTCTAGCCTGTGACATGGTCTAGCTCTTGCCTGTGACATGGTCTAGCTCTTGCCTGTGACATGGTCTAGCTCTAGCCTGTGACATGGTCTAGCTCTTGCCTGTGACATGGTCTAGCTCTAGCCTGTGACATGGTCTAGCTCTTGCCTGTGACATGGTCTAGCTCTAGCCTGTGACATGGTCTAGCTCTAGCCTGTGACATGGTCTAGCTCTAGCCTGTGACATGGTCTAGCTCTAGCCTGTGACATGGTCTAGCTCTAGCCTGTGACATGGTCTAGCTCTAGCCTGTGACATGGTCTAGCTCTAGCCTGTGACATGGTCTAGCTCTAGCCTGTGACATGGTCTAGCTCTAGCCTGTGACATGGTCTAGCTCTAGCCTGTGACATGGCCTAGTCCTTGCCTGTGACATGGTCTAGCTCTAGCCTGTGACATGGTCTAGCTCTAGCCTGTGACATGGTCTAGCTCTAGCCTGTGACATGGTCTAGCTCTAGCCGGTGACATGGTCTAGCTCTAGCCTGTGACATGGTCTAGCTCTAGCCTGTGACATGGTCTAGCTCTAGCCTGTGACATGGTCTAGCTCTAGCCTGTGACATGGTCTAGCTCTAGCCCGTGACATGGTCTAGCGCTAGCCTGTGACATGGTCTAGCTCTAGCCTGTGACATGGTCTAGCTCTAGCCTGTGACATGGCCTAGTCCTTGCTTGTGACATGGCCTAGCTCTCTTCCAAGTATATCGAGCTTCAAAATTGACGCCTCGGTTGTTAGGTGCGAATTGTCCCCCGTCTTTTAGGATTAAATAGCCAACCCGCTTGGGACAACGGGTGTAGGGTTACTGCCGAGGTACCAGACAGAAATATCTGACCTCCGACCTCCGGTACCCGACAGACATATCTGACCTCCGACCTCTGGTAACAGCTGCACAACTTAAAGTTACGTTACATTTGCTTTAAAAAAAAAATATTAAAATAATCAAAATTGGAAACTACTCTAGCTTATTATGAGACCGGGGGGGGGGGGGGGGGGCAATGTTTTTTATGCGTGCTAAATGATTAAGGGAAACATGTTGTTCTGATACACGAAACCTAGGTATAAGCAATCATATAAATATACTATGTCTAAGCCTAACTTTAAAAAAATATTTTTTATTGAATACAATTGTAGGTACTAGGACGAGACCCAGCTAACATGATGGAATGGGAGGAGAANTGAGAGTAGCCTAAGACGGCGCCCTCCTCTCCCCCCCCCCCCCCAACTATATATATATATATATATATATATATATATATATATATATATATATATATTAAAACACAAACTTTAAAAGAAAATTGACAATTTTGTCGACCTCTGAAAGAAAGCGCTCTGGTGGGCATTCTCCCTTGACCTGACCCCATCCCCTTCGCACGGCCCCAGTGACACAGACAACGTCAGCTCATTTCCTCATTCGAAGTTTCCAGCCCTCATTTCCTTTGCACAACACACTGCACTCCGACCACCTGACCAAGTCGGATGTTGTAGATGTGTTGTACGCGCGCACAAAAAGCGGAATAACACCAACAATCTCCGTTTCAAAGAAGTTTTTCGACAAATAGCAATAACCAGTGGTGCTCTAAAAACAATAGCTTTACTTACCTAAGAGGCGACAAATTATCCCAAAGTCAATACACAACAAACGGGCGCACTTCTTTTTTTGCACACCAGCTTCTCCTCCTCAGGTGTTACGCTATGAAATGATGTCCGATGCAGACCTATTGAACGCATTCAAAGGGGTTGAATAAGTTATAATGTCGGTCGTTCATTAAGATAATTAATTAGACTATGGATTGTATGTTGGAAGAAAAAAAAATGTATAGTATGTTGAATAAATGTTATCTTTTCCTTAGTTTTATTGATCTATTATTATTTATTTTTTTATTTTTTTAAATAATAATTTTATATTTTGAAAATGAGAAAAGCATTTCAGACGAAGTCAGATACTAGTTCCTTCGAAAAAATAATAATACTCCATTTTCACGTTAGAATATCGGCAATAAACAATTTTTGTTTGATTTAAATAAAATAAATAAATAAATTTTTATCAGAATTGAAAGGTTATAGAAAATATTTGAAATCTGACTAAGAAATGTATCTCCATAAAAAAAAAATATTTGATCTCAAACGAAACTTGAACGTGTCGCGCATGTTTGGTTCACGGTCCACCACAAATGACCATTCCGTCCAGGTCGTGTCGTTCCAGAGAATTTCACGCTATTCAAAAACCCCACTTTTCTAAAGCTAGAAAACATCATCAGAGAATGTGTTTACTGAATCCCCTCGTCGTTTGTGAAATTGTGTGTTCTTCTATTGTTTCTTATTGAAAGTGACTTATAGACTGTGGCTTATCAAATGTTTCTTATACCTTACAGCAGGCCAGCACCAACTTTGCGGCCCGCGGAGTAACGAAATATTCTTTATTCTTATTATTTTCTTAATAGCCTTCCCCTTGACCTATTTTCTTTTGGCCCGCACAAGCCCTGTACTATTTTCGTTCGGCCCGCACGGGTTTTTCATAATGTATTACGGCCCGCCTTATACTTTGAGTTGTGCACGCCTGATTTATAGTTTGAGTTGTGCACGCTTGCCTTATAGTTTGAGCTGTGCACTCCTGCCTTATAGTTTGAGTTGTGCACGCCTGCCTTAGAGTTTGAGTTGTGAACGCCTGCCTTATAGTTTTCAAACCAAACACACGCAACAACAACAATAACAAAACAGCGACCAAAAAAAAAAAAACAACACACATTGATAACAGCAATTTCTACACGAAAATTCCTCTCAAACGTGCCGTGACACCCCATGGTAACATGCCACGCTGCAACGCGAATATGGATAAAATGGTGTCGTGGCGTGGCTCTCGAAATTGCTCACATATTCGCACATGGATTTATTTTATTTTATTCAAAGTACGCGAAAATGAGTAAAAAAAAAAGTATATTGGCCTACCATCGTCAAAACAAGAACACATCTTCACCCCATAGCTCACCAACTGCAATGAGTAACAAAATGTATCAGCTTTTATCTTCACCCCATAGCTCACCAACTACAATAAGTAACAAAATGTAACGTTTCAACAAGATCACCTGCCTTTCTTACTTTTATTTTTCAAAATCTCAAAATATTTATATCCCGGCATTCACGTGACCCCGCTATAAAGGCCATACAATTTTTTATAGACCCTTATTATAGCCTCATAGCGGTTGGGGGAGGGGGTTGTCTGTACGTGAGCAAAAAAAGGAGTGATAACTCGTAACCCCCAACAGAGCCGTGTGCCCCATAACCTAACCATGACATTGCAGGTGATCAAAAGTCTACCTGCTAGGTCACGAGACGGGGGTGAGATAGGGGGGGGGGGGCGGACGTGTTAATTAATTGCCGCACGTTACAAGTGTAGTTGAGTGAAGTCCCCATCGACCGAATGGCTCAAGCCGATAATTTACCGATGGTTGGACACACGATCCTAGTTTTTAATAGAGTACATCGATAGTGTTGTGTGTTCATGAATGTTGGAGTCAGTGAGCACATGTTTCGCTCTTACACCACGGTAAATATGTTTACCCTACAGTGGGGAAAATTGCGAGACGATAAGATTCGGGCCGATTGAACTGTTTCATAGACAGCTTGAGCGCAGTCTTTCGTGTATTACCCCTAGAGAATGGCAACTTACTAGCTGTAACCCGCCACGCAATGCATTCGAGTATTATGTACAGCGCCATCTGGTGGCGTTAGTGACATGGTTAGAGTATTATGTACAGCGCCATCTGGTGGCGTTAGTGACATGGTTACATAGAGTATTATGTACAGCGCCATCTGGTAGCGTTAGTGACATGGTTACATAGAGTATTATGTACAGCGCCATCTGGTAGCGTTAGTGACATGGTTACATAGAGTATTATGTACAGTGCCATCTGGTAGCGTTAGTGACATGGTTACATACAGTATTATGTACAGCGCCATCTGGTAGCGGAAGTGACATGGTTACATAGAGTATTATGTACAGCGCCATCTGGTGGCGTTAGTGACATGGTTACATAGAGTATTATGTACAGCGCCATCTGGTAGCGTTAGTGACATGGTTACATAGAGTATTATGTACAGCGCCGTCTGGTAGCGTTAGTGACATGGTTACATAGAGTATTATGTACAGCGCCATCTGGTAGCGTTAGTGACATGGTTACATAGAGTATTATGTACAGTGCCATCTGGTAGCGTTAGTGACATGGTTACATAGAGTATTATGTACAGCGCCATCTGGTAGCGTTAGTGACATGGTTACATAGAGTATTATGTACAGTGCCATCTGGTAGCGTTAGTGACATGGTTACATAGAGTATTATGTACAGCGCCATCTGGTAGCGTTAGTGACATGGTTACATAGAGTATTATGTACAGCGCCATCTGGTGGCGGTAGTGACATGGTTACATAGAGAATTATATGCATCCTGATGTAGCTACTTAATTATTTAAACATTTGTTTAAATTTCTTATTGCTGATGAACGTGGTGCTTACAACACTTTAAAACAGATAACGCTCTTCATGTCTACCAAAACATGTTGGGATGTCTATGTGTATGAGGAACGTTTATTTTTGAGTCTTTTTTTTTTTAAATGTAGCTTGTTCTTTGAGAACCCTTCTTTTACCCTTCAACGGTTGCTTCCGTTTTATTTTTAGACAGACTTACTAGTATATCCTTAAGTGTATAAATGCCTTAACAGAAATCTTATGCAGTTAAAAAAATCATAATAAGTATTTGCAGGTTTGCCCTGCCTCGGCGGATAATTTCAGACACAAGACCCAGACTTTTGTGTGTGGACTTCGGTAGGAAAACAAACCCCTTCAAAAAAACATTTTAAAAAAACACAAAAAACCCCAACTGTTATCAAGCATTTCCAACAATAATTCCTTAAGCGACGTCCTCTATTATTGCAATATTACCGTATTCCTAAACGTCAACAAATTTACTTATAATACATGGTGTCAATAACTATATGTGTTCACTTCTGTGTTCAATAATTATCTTTACTACTGGCTTCGCAATGATCCCATACGTTTGCTAAGAGACACATTTATAACAAGTCTTTCAATTATTTATGTCTGCCTCAACTCCTTAGTTATATCTTTATATGTGTGTATCTCATTAAATCAACTTAAAATAAGATAGGGCAAAACTAAGTCTGCACGCATAAAATAGGATTACACGTTTTTTGATTAAGTTATAGACATGCAGACAACATGCCATCTAGATAATTTAAAATAGAAAAAAAAAAGCTTAAATAAATTTAAAAGTATGTGAACATGTATTTTAGAATATTAAATCATATTTTTATAAAATTGTTTTTAAGACAGAGGACAATAAAAAGAATAGTCATGATTTGAGGCCATATTATTTTATCTTTTGAACAGACTTTTAGTNTGGGGGGGGTGGGGGTGGTGGGGGGGTGGGGGGGGGGGGGGGGGGGCGGGGGGTGGGGGGGGGGGGGGGGGGGGTGGGGGGGGTGGGGGGGGGTGGCTTTAAAAAAGAAATGGCACATTGCCATTGATGTTATCATGTGGAGATCGGCTAGTTTTACCAACACTGACATCTTATACATTGGCGTAATAGTTAAGTGAAAGGAGATCTATATTTCTGTAGTCAAATTTAATTTCTCTCTCTATTATTATTTTTTTTTTAAATTGTGATTCCAACGTTAAAAGCCGCACATGTTGAGAATGTGAACGACTGATCACGTGAGAAAAAGACAACGAACGATAGGTTAACTTCATGATAACACAATATCTCGGAAAAAATTTTTTTTAATATATATATATATTAAAAAATACTCCATTCCTCAATAACCTTTCGTTAAAAGTTTGAGGATCCCTGATATAAAAAAAAAAAAGTTATCTGCCACGCCCCACCACAAGGGATTAAGATGTGTTGTTTTTTAAGCCCAGGCTTTATGTTTTAGAATCACGTCATCATGCATTGGATGCGCACGGAGAAACCTTAAATAAAAGTGAGACCCACCTTTATCTCGTCATGAACACTCTAGCTTCTGATTTGTTTACATAAAAGTTCTGTGTGTTGTGTTCATCACTTCTGACTAAAGATCTATTCAATGAAAAAACTTCTTTTTTTTTTTTTGTTTTCTTTAGCTGAGCTCACGTTCTAAGTTTCTCATTCTGTGGAACTCTCCAATCCATATGCAGTGAATCGTATTCTTCTTTTTTTTCTTTCTTTTTTTTGAAAACAAAATGGTTTCAAATATAAGGATATTGTTTATGTTTGATACGCCTCAGACGTGTACGGTAAAATCTCCCATTGGTGTGTTCGACTGTTGAAGAACAGAGCTGTGAGGGGGGAAGACTACAGGATACTCCGTATATTTTTAACTACGGTAATTGACGGCACAAAGGGTTCAAAGTTTATTGACGCTAAAGTAGGTGAACAAAGTCGGATAATTATTAGTATTTTTTTTTACAAAGCTTTATGCAAATTATTTGTAACTTTCATGAGCTTGACTCCATTCCGAAAAAGCCTGGTCCAACCCCTCCCCCCCCCCCAAACCACTCTTTCCCCCAATAGCCCCACTAATTTTTTTGGTTCGGTCAGCCCTAAGAGGATTCTCCGTACACAAATCTTCGAGTTCGTCGCAGAAATTTCAACCGCCCATATTTCAGTCCTTCTAAATATTTGTCACCGAAAGTTAAAGATCGAAGTTACTGAAACGAGACGAGTTGCCAATCAGACATAGGTAAGGGATTAAACCAGACACTTACCTTAGGTGGAGCACGAACGAAATGGTTCACCAAACAACAGGTTGTGTCTCAGAGGTAGGGGGAGAAAGGGGCGTATACAAATAAGAGGTTCTCAATTAAAGTTGGTGAGCCACACGACTTGCCTATTTTTAGTCATGGCTTTATAAATATTACATGTGAAACTGGAGTAAAAAAAAAAAAAATTGAACAGAATATCCAGGAAGTGGAAACTCTGAATATATCCATTAAAATATGTCCAGTTGATCCATGACAGAAGGCTGGGTAATACAAGACGCGACCAGATAATCCATGACAGAGAAATGGGTCACTTAGTTGTCCGGTTGTTTTAACATTGAAATAAAATAAATAGTAATAATATCTTTACAATACTTGTGTCGTCTGTCATTTGAATGTCTCTCCGCCACCCCTAACCCTTCACCCCACCCCATTACCCCCCCCCCTTCCCATTATCTCCCTTTTTACCCTACACATTACCTCCCTCTTTTTAAAAAAAAACCCCCCCCCCCCCCACACACACACACAATTTTAACCCTGGCCCTACCTCTCCCTTTCGCAAAACATAAGAAAAACCCAAAAGATCCCCATCATTTGCCTCGTCTTAAGAACCGCTGCGCTTCGGGCTATATTTAGTATAATAGATCATTACAGAAATCTCCTAATTCAGTTCGTGTTACCAAAATAGTTTAATCGGCTCAGATATTCGATGTCACCACTGATTGATCAGCCTACTGTTGGTCTCGTCCTATTGGGCAACACTTGAGATCAGTGGTTCTCAGCCTTACTAATGCACGACCCTTTCATACAGTTTCTCATGTTTTGACTGGTGACCCCCAAACCATAAAATTTACTCGTTGCTCCTTCATACATGTGTTGTTGTTTTCCTATCGATGTTCTTAGGCGACCTCTGTGTAAGGGTCGTTCGGGGTCGCATCCACATGTTGAGAACCTCTGCTTTAGATGGACGCTTTCTCTAGGTTTGGGGGATATGATGTTTCATGTCTAAAGAAGTTGAGAATATATATATATATATATATATATATATATATATATATATATATACACACACATACATAAATAATATATATATATATATATATAATAAAAAAAAAAACAAAAAAAAAAAAAAATAAATACATGTTGAGAACCTCTGTTTTAGATGGACGCTTTCTCTATGTTTGGGGGATATGATATTTTATGTCTAAAGAAGTTGAGAATATATATATATATATATATATATATATATATATATATATATATACACACACATACATAAGTAATATATATTTATATATAACTAATAACAGTAAAAACAAAGTAAACTAAAAATAAACACTTTGCTGCGAGAGGACATCAGATATATATCTATATATTTATATATCTATAATATATATATATAATTTTCTTATTAAAAAGGTAAATTTTGCAATATCTTTCAATTTAATACTGGAATAATGATGTCAATGTATAAAAATAGTTCGTTTGTGTGTGTGTAGGGGTGGGTGTGTCCGTGTGTGTACATATGTTGCGACTGATTGGGTGTGCGTGTTGCACAAGCGATTTCTAACAGCAGAAGTCCAATAAATAGAATCTCTCCTGACTTGACTGACAATTATGTTCCGCATGTCTCGCTACCGGATTTGGACATTTTGTCTCCATTGTTGACATCGCATCAGATGGCGGCCTCACAGTCGTTTGAACAAATTCTGATATCTATCTCTCTGTCTGTCTCTCTACCTCTCTCTCTCTGTCTCAATCTCTCATTCTCTGTCTTAATCCCTCTCTCTCTCTCTCTCTCTCTCTCTCTCTCTCTCTCTCTTTCTCTCTCTCTCCCAGTCCGACTCCAACTCTAACAGACAATCCTACTTTCACCACTATCCTATACAACCCTGATGGCCACACACAGCTATACCGCACTAAAACCAACTTCCTAAACCTTAAGTGAACATTATCCTCACTGTTTTTAAAGGTCTGGCCCCCCCCCCCCCCCCACACTAAACTTTTTTCATTATATTTTATGCTCCGTTGAGATGATACGACACATCAGGTAAAAAAAAAAAGACTTCTTGGTAATCAGCTCTATGTAATGAAGGGGGCTGATTAGACATCCCTGTACTGCATTAAATAGTGGATCATGGTATTTCTTTGAGTTCCCAAACAGGTAATGAACTATTTAGTGGCACTAAGTGGCTAATGTGTTATTGAATGCAGAGAGAAGATAAAAAAGAAAAAAAGGGGGAAGGGGGCGTGGTGTGGGGGCTGGGGTACTGTTATCTTTTGGCTCATAAAAAAAGGAAGAAACTGTTAGATGTACTGAAGAAACTGTTAGCTGTACTGAAGAAACTGTTAGCTGTACTGAATAGACAATCTATTACAGATATCTAACGATATTGGTTATGTAGCATGGAGAGGGGGTGGGGGTGGGGGAGTGAGGTGGTGTTTGGAGTTAGTTTCATGTTATTCCAGGAATAAGGAAATTGAAAAATTAAAAACAGAATAAAAGCTTTCTTATTTATGGCGTCGAAAAAATTGGTTATCATCTGAAATACTTTATCTATTTTTCCACGCCCTTTGGAAAAAAAACTGTCTTTACTGTAATGCGAAGAATTCGTTCGTTAAAACTGACTACAACTTTTAAACAAACGTGATGAGTGGGAAGCATAAGGAAATGGGCGAAATTTAGCATGGGAAAGCCTGAAAAAAAGGACGCAACAAAACAACGAACGTGTCGGCAAGAAGCCTTCTTCATCGAAAATAAACAACAGTAAAATGAATATGAATTTTAAAAAAACAAGAATACTTAACTGCAACGTAGCAACTGAGAGGACAGCAAGGGGACAGCAAGAGGATGGCAAGAGGACAGCAAGGGGACACCAAGAGGACAGCAAGGGGATGGCAACAGGGTGGCAAGAGGACACCAAGAGGACGGCAAGGGGACAGCAAGGGGATGGCAACAGGGTGGCAAGAGGACAGCAAGAGGACAGCAAGAGGACAGCAAGAGGACAGCAAGAGGACAGCAAGAGGACAGCAAGAGGACAGCAAGAGGACAGCAAGGGGATGTCAACAGGGTGGCAAGAGGACAGCAAGAGGACAGCAAGAGGACAGCAAGAGGACAGCAAGAGGACAGCAAGGGGATGTCAACAGGGTGGCAAGAGGACAGCAAGAGGACAGCAAGAGGACAGCAAGTGGAATGTGAGAGGAACTAACATTTTTTATAAAGTCAATATGGTTATTTTTTTTAAAACGAAGGCACTGTATTACGTCATTCAAATTTTTCATCTGAGTAAAAACAAAACAACAACAACAGCAAAATTCAGGTGTATTTCAATACGGCTTACACGTGACGTTGACACGCATCGTTGAACTTATAATAGTCAGATGGGTTAGTCCGCGTGGCGTGAATTGTCCTGCCCTGGCACGCCCCCCGGGGAGGTGCTACAAGAATGGCTCATCAAATATGTAGCTTTTTTATCTGAGTCTTGTTATAAAGCCCCTGCTTCTAGTAGCCTTAGGAGACCGGTGGATGTAGTTGATGAGACTGGGGCAGGGCTGGTACAATGCCAGAGGTATGACGATGGCAGGTTGGGAAAACGGCAGGATTTGTCAATGGCAGGGCATGACAATGGAAGGTCGGAAGAATGGCAGGGTGGGGCATGGCATTTTGGGACAGTGGCAGAGTGGGGTATTGGCAGTTGGTGACAATGACATGTGGGGCAATGGCGGGTGGGACAGTGGCAGGTGGGACAGTGGAAGGTGGGGCTGTGGCTGGTTGGACAATGCCAGGTTTGGACAATACCAGATGGGACAATAGCAGGTTGGGACAATGCCAGGTGGGACAGTGGTCCGTGTCACGTGTAACGCTAAGAACGAGCGATAGAGCCTGCACTGAAACATAACATCCACCTGACAATAATAGCTTATCCTTGGTGCTACCGAATATTGAAACTGTTTGAACCAATACGACAGGCAAAAAAAATGCTGCCAGGTAACAGTGGGAACGAAATGTCAACATTTCTGCAAGTTCTAATGGACTGTGTGGGCACTGACGACCATATCCAAAGTAATCAACCTGAAGCACTTGTTGACACGGGTGGCTATCCAAACCAAAGTAATCAACAAGTAACCTTGTTAAATAGGTGGCTATCCAAACCCAAAAATAGTCAACCGGCAGCCTTGTTAAACAGGTGACCATCCAAATCTAGGATTAAGTTTCTAATTTTGGTTCTGATTGAATCTGTGCTTACTCCTTAACTAATCGGTCTTCAAACTACGGCTCGCGGGCCAGGTCCAGCCCGCCAGGGGTCCTTAAACCGGTCCGCCTGACCATCTTGGTGTCGCCAACCGGGTACCCAACTATTGAGCCAAAATGTACGTCCAAAATTCACAATTAAACACGAACATATCTATTTGGATTTAAGTTGTTATTTACATTAAAAATTGTATTTTCCCATACAGATAATCTACGTGCAACATGCATAAGAGTTAGTTCGTGCTTTTTTTTTTTTTTTTTCAAAACTATATTCCGGCCCCAACACAGTCTGAAAAGACACTGAATGACCCCCTTATAACACCTTACTACAGGGATCCCCAAACTGGGTCGTGGCTGTTACCTTCGCGTTACGGTTCCCTGCACCCGAGACCCAAGTCCAGATATTATACCGGGGGCCTGATGTCCAGCGCGGTTTAAAAAATCAAGCCTGGCAAAAGGTAGCATCTCGTGGAGAGAGGAGCCAGCGTCATCTGACCAGATGTTAGCTAAAGTGTCAACAAGGGGCATCATCGCGGCGACTCGAGTGGGTGAATCGAAAAGGTGGGTTTGATGAGAAGGTTGGCATCGCTGTGTATAAAGAATATGTGTTCTCATCTAGGTCTTTAGATAAGGATTTACGAGCCCTAGACCCAATGCCACTACACTGGCTAAAGGACGTCCCCACAATTNTTTTTTTTTTTTTTTTTGTTGCAATTATGTAATTGTACTGAGTTATCGCATATGTCATTTTAGCTAATGTTTTGTTTTTACTTTTTTCTTTTTTTGGCATGGCGATGGCTTTTATCAAACTTAGTACGTGTAAAACCTAATAGACCAAAGATATATTTAAACCTAAATACTTCATAAAAACAAAGCACATAGCAGCAGCGGCACAATTAATCTCCACACAAAGACGTGCATCTATGGAACAAATCATATTTCTTTCATCGTCCCATTGAAAAACATAAGTATTTTTTAGGGGGGGGGGGTTGAGGGAGGGGTGGGGATGAATATTTTATCGAATGCGTTGTCATCGACAACGTGTCCATGGTGCGCAGTTTCAGCTCGACAAGATGAGCGGAAGTGGATTATTTAGTCTTCCGAAGATTTAGCCCTAAACACACGACCAAAGGACAACTTAATACAAAGGACTTAAATATGTGAATTCAAATGTTGTATCCTCATAAACATTGTTATGCTTTTTGAGCCCCCTCCTCTTCCCCCCCCCACACCCACATTTAAGAATATGTCTCACTTGCGTATAGCACAGCGATCAAGGGCGGCCCTACGGTTGCTAGCGCCCCAGGCAAATAAAATAATAAAAATGTGTGCAAGGAAAAAAACTGGGGATTAGATAATGAGTTGATTGTCTAGGTTGTTATTTTTTTTAACAATGAAGAATAAATTTATTTTTCTTAACTTGTATTTGGGAAGTATCGACAATCAGCCTAACGTGGGCAGTATGAAGAATGAGCCTACCGTGGGCAGTATGAACAACTAGCCTACCGTGGACAGTATGAACAATTATCCTACCGTGGACAGTATGAACAATGAGCCTACCGTGGACAGTATGAACAATTATCCTACCGTGGACAATATGAACAACTAGCCTAGTGGACAGTATGAACAATGATCCTACCGTGGGCATTATGAACAATTATCCTACCGTGGACAGTATGAACAACTAGCCTACCGTGGACAGTATGAACAATGATCCTACCGTGGGCATTATGAACAATTATCCTACCGTGGACAGTATGAACAATTATCCTACCGTGGACAGTATACAAAATTAGCCTACCGATGATATTTTTTTCCTAGCCTTTAGATCAGCAAATATTGCACTTTTATATTTTTCTTGAATAGCGCCCCCCGAGCAACTATGTTGTTATTTCAGAGCATCGTGTTTGGCATGTCTTCGAGGTTGTCCTATCAGGCGATCATGTACACTGCTATCTTCCGACGTCGACTCTGCAATGCATATTTCATGTGAAAGTATTTGACCTCTCAACACGCTTGACTGCCTCCGATTGAGCCGAACAGTTTGTTGTGTAGAAAGACAAGCTCGCGGGGCAGGGCGTGACACTATAATCGAAATAGAACGCTGGGGTGTGGGCGCCTACAACCAAACCGTGATTAACGTTAAGTGCTCAGGGCCGGGTCAAGCAATAAACTTCGCCCGAGGCAAAAAAAAAAAAAAAAAAAGTATTTTGGCGCCCTCTTCCCCATAAAGTATGTAGGTATTAATGCGCATATTTTTCACGAGCAACCATTTTTTTTCAAAACTATATTCCGGCCCCAGCACAGTCTGAAAAGACACTGAATGGCCCCCTTCTACCACCTTACTACAGGGATCCCCAAACTGGGTCGTGGCTGTTACCTTCGCGTTACGGTTCCCTGCACCCGAGACCCAAGTCCAGATATTATACCGGGGGCCTGATGTCCAGCGCGGTTTAAAAAATCAAGCCTGGCAAAAGGTAGCATCTCGTGGAGAGAGGAGCCAGCGTCATCTGACCAGATGTTAGCTAAAGTGTCAACAAGGGGCATCATCGCGGCGACTCGAGTGGGTGAATCGAAAAGGTGGGTTTGATGAGAAGGTTGGCATCGCTGTGTATAAAGAATATGTGTTCTCATCTAGGTCTTTAGATAAGGATTTACGAGCCCTAGACCCAATGCCACTACACTGGCTAAAGGACGTCCCCACAATTATGAAAGAAATTTATTAATTAAAGAACACCTAAAAACAATTTTTTTTTTTCTTATAAATGAATGTATTTTTTTTTTTTTTTTTTTTTTTTTAATTTTTGTATTTTACTTGTTTTTTGTATTTTTTTTTTTACATTATTTTTTGTTTTTTCTTTTTTTTTTTTTTCTTATAGATGAATTTTTTTTTTTTTTTTTTTTTTTGTTGCAATTATGTAATTGTACTGAGTTATCGCATATGTCATTTTAGCTAATGTTTTGTTTTTACTTTTTTCTTTTTTTGGCATGGCGATGGCTTTTATCAAACTTAGTACGTGTAAAACCTAATAGACCAAAGATATATTTAAACCTAAATACTTCATAAAAACAAAGCACATAGCAGCAGCGGCACAATTAATCTCCACACAAAGACGTGCATCTATGGAACAAATCATATTTCTTTCATCGTCCCATTGAAAAACATAAGTATTTTTTAGGGGGGGGGGGGTTGAGGGAGGGGTGGGGATGAATATTTTATCGAATGCGTTGTCATCGACAACGTGTCCATGGTGCGCAGTTTCAGCTCGACAAGATGAGCGGAAGGGGATTATTTAGTCTTCCGAAGATTTAGCCCTAAACACACGACCAAAGGACAACTTAATACAAAGGACTTAAATATGTGAATTCAAATGTAGTATCCTCATAAACATTGTTATGCTTTTTGAGCCCCCTCCTCTTCCCCCCCCCACACCCACATTTAAGAATATGTCTCACTTGCGTATAGCACAGCGATCAAGGGCGGCCCTACGGTTGCTAGCGCCCCAGGCAAATAAAATAATAAAAATGTGTGCAAGGAAAAAAACTGGGGATTAGATAATGAGTTGATTGTCTAGGTTGTTATTTTTTTTAACAATGAAGAATAAATTTATTTTTCTTAACTTGTATTTGGGAAGTATCGACAATCAGCCTAACGTGGGCAGTATGAAGAATGAGCCTACCGTGGGCAGTATGAACAACTAGCCTACCGTGGACAGTATGAACAATTATCCTACCGTGGACAGTATGAACAATGAGCCTACCGTGGACAGTATGAACAATTATCCTACCGTGGACAATATGAACAACTAGCCTAGTGGACAGTATGAACAATGATCCTACCGTGGGCATTATGAACAATTATCCTACCGTGGACAGTATGAACAACTAGCCTACCGTGGACAGTATGAACAATGATCCTACCGTGGGCATTATGAACAATTATCCTACCGTGGACAGTATGAACAATTATCCTACCGTGGACAGTATACAAAATTAGCCTACCGATGATATTTTTTTCCTAGCCTTTAGATCAGCAAATATTGCACTTTTATATTTTTCTTGAATAGCGCCCCCCGAGCAACTATGTTGTTATTTCAGAGCATCGTGTTTGGCATGTCTTCGAGGTTGTCCTATCAGGCGATCATGTACACTGCTATCTTCCGACGTCGACTCTGCAATGCATATTTCATGTGAAAGTATTTGACCTCTCAACACGCTTGACTGCCTCCGATTGAGCCGAACAGTTTGTTGTGTAGAAAGACAAGCTCGCGGGGCAGGGCGTGACACTATAATCGAAATAGAACGCTGGGGTGTGGGCGCCTACAACCAAACCGTGATTAACGTTAAGTGCTCAGGGCCGGGTCAAGCAATAAACTTCGCCCGAGGCAAAAAAAAAAAAAAAAAAA